>CABFWO010001427.1:138651-176234 GCA_902155825.1 Timema genevievae | reverse complement strand
TTTATTTTATAATAATATCTATGAAATTGCTTCTATTTTATATAAATGATTTACTCTATAAACTATATCACGAAATGTGTGATGCTATATTGTGAGAGTCGACGTGATTGGATATTAAAAACTAGACCATGTAGAGGTATATCTTATTTTTGACGACATAACTTCATGTTGTTGTTTTTTTGTTCCGCGGTATGGGAGGGGTAAAATAGTTACTGTTAAGGTATTTATAATGTAATCTTTCTACCCTGGAGGGAAAAGGGCGGCGCGGGAGGGGGGTGAAACGATAAGGAATGGACGGTACGATCAGAAGGACGATGCTGGTCATTGTGGTGATGTGTGGAGTTTTGTTACCCGGACCTATCAAAGGTAATCCGGACGCGAAGCGGCTCTACGACGACCTATTGAGTAATTACAATAGACTCATACGGCCTGTGAGTAACAACACTGACACTGTATTGGTCAAATTGGGGTTGCGCCTGTCGCAGCTCATAGATTTGGTGAGTACCGCCCCCGGATTTGTTGATTTAACATAACCTCACTTAATCGCTTGGTATTAATTTGATGATAAATGTAATGCAGTTTTTTTTTAAAAAAACACTATACATTTAGATGAACTATGTTTATGCCGACAACAAAATGTTGACAAATAAATATTAACAGCTATTTCAATTTCCTATTTTATATTGTTGACCAACCGTTACAAGACCTATAACAGCACAGCACTGAAATATTGTTAAGAAGTCGACAACAAACAAAATAATTACATAGGAAAGCAATAATTATGGATAAAAACAAATTATATCTGTAAATATTGAAAACATGTTGATACAGTGAAGTATAGTGATTAAAATCGACATTTATACAAACCCAACTAATTCTTATAGTAATAAAAGTAATAGTAAATAAGTTAAAAAAAACAAAGTGATGTGTGATATTAAAATAAATATATTAAAATAAATCAATTAAGTCATTGTGTATAAGTTAAATACATAAAAATAACTATTTTACAGTATTAAATTTTTTTGAAAGTAAATTGATTGAAAATTTTAATTAGATATATTTTTATATTCTAAACGCTAGATTTAAATACATGTTACGTAAATATATATAATAATAGGTTTTTTCAGATTGTAAATTTTTCATATTTTTTTAAATTTATACAATATTTTAATGTATTTATTATTATTTCTGTAATTTATTTTCAACATTTTTTACAGGCGTATGCATATTTTTACCAAATGTATTGTTATTAATACTTTAATTAAATAACATTTTTGTAATATAATGAAATATAAATAGAGTAATAAATTTAACTATCAATTTCATTTCTTATAAAAAAAATGCTGTTTGTATGTAGGTACATCTTTCAAGAGGATTCTTAGGGCTTCTCAATGAACTAGGAAACAGAAATTTGGTGAAATTATAGAGGAACTACCCAAGAGAAGGGGAAAATTGTCTAGCTTAAAAACTGATAATAAATTAAAAACATTACTGTATTTAATCATTTTAATTCGTCTACATGCTATTTGCACTTGCGACTAATCTAATTAAAAGACATGGGAAATGAAAGCGTTTGGGAGGATATATTGGCAGAAAGAAGCTATCATCCTATTTATTAGTTTTTTTTTAGCAACACGTCTTACTATCCGTTCGGGTTTAACGCTTATGTACTAATTAGGGCCTACATTAATGTGTTAGGGATGTGGAAGGTTGAATTTAAAAGAAGTTTATCATCATTTACGCTGAGGGAGAGTATAAAACCATTTAGGAAAAATCACCTACAGTATATTCGACAGGGATCAAACCCCGATCTTCCCTTTTTAGGTAGTATACAGTAGTATATTGTGAGAATAGCACTTTTGACCCACTTCGGTGGCTGAAAGGTCTAACGCGCTACCCTCGCAGTATATTAGACTGGCGATGACGGGAAGAGCGAGGTTTGTATTTTGGTCGGGTTCTGAGGATGGTTTTTCTCTCTATCTCCAAGCAAATGTGGGTACACTTCCTCTAAATATAGTCTTACTCATCCTTAAAACCATTTTCGTACATTGTACATAGGCGTATAAACCGAACGGGTAGTAAGACGTGGTGCTTTAAAAAAAAGTAGTGCCTTTGACCATGTGGCCACCAAAATGGGTCATTTATTAATTAATACAAGTTTTTTTATGTAAAATATCCAGATATCCAGAGTTTGTTAATCATATGTACATATTTAATGCAGATTAGATATTCAATAATTTTAAAAATGGAACAAAATTCTATTTATTAAAACATATTTTGTGCTTTTAACACACACAAATATTAGAGAAAAATTACTAATTTCATTAATACTATTTTGTATTCTAGCTTAATGGATGAACAATATGTATTCGATAGTGTATTTCATTAAAACATAAGATTCTACTAAAGTAAATTACGATATTATAATTAAACTATAATATATTTTAATACGGGTATCGTTATCTGGGGGTTAGAGAGTACACAACCCCCCTACCCCCTCTTATAATCTTCTCAGGTGGCGCTCTATCAGTACCGTAAAAGAAATAATTAATGGTTTCATTTATAAAATTAAAACCACACGTTTAAAAAAACTTTTTATATGACTTAAATAGAACTAATTTCGTTATCATATTCGTGTTATTTATTTGGTACGAAATAATGTTCTAGTTAAAGAGTGTAAGTGGGTTCGTTCTATGCCGCTAAATCTTCAAATTAAAAGCCAGCAATGCCTATGTAATTCAAATTAAATCGATTTGTTTCAAATGGTTAGTCTTCCAACTATAAACATTTTGTTTTGTTCCAAAATGTTTATAGTTGACTTTTCATCTGTCACTAAATTATACTACTATAAGGCCACATGGCTGACTCACTCACTCACTCACAAACATTAATGTTTACCCATTTCCAGATGAGCTAGAAACTTGAAATTTGGCTAACTTATAGCTTCTAGCCTGTAACCAACGGTAAAATTCCAAAAAGTTAAAATTATTAATTTTTAACCCCCGAAAAGTATTAAAAATGGCAGAGAAACTTTAAAGTCGCTGCGGGCCTTTCTTTGGAGATCTCTTGTGGCCGAATGCTAACAACTATCAAAAAACGAATTGCACCAACATCTACGGATTTGGCGAGATCCACAAGTTTGGTCCTATTACTTTTTGTCGAATCTCCATCGGTTATACATTAGATAGAGCTAGATTTTTTGATTTTAGGTAAAGTTTGCATATTTTCCACACATTTTTTTAACTTCAAAACAACGCTGGAATTACATTAGTTTACATTCACTTGAAAATAAAACTCACTGAGGTTTGGGGGCTGAGCCCCCAACGAGCAAAGCGAGTTTACAATATAATGAACTATGTTTGGCCTTGGTGGTCTTGGGGTAAAGTGATCATTTCAGGTCCCAATGTTCGTGAGTTCAAACCCAGCTGGAGTCAACAGATTTTTTTCCACAGCGAAAAAAATCCGTGGCTACAACTTACCTCCGAGGCAAAGTAAAGCCGTCGGTTTTTATCGAATTCTTCCTAAATAAATGGTGGTTTCCGCTGAATCAGCAACCTCAAAATATCAGGGTTCCTTTGTAACTTTCTCGCGACTGGTAATAGCTCCGGGTAAATAGGCGCGGCTGTACCTTTTTTCTGTTCCTGTATTCCCAAAAACACTACCCCGCCTTTATTTCTGTTTCATCACTAACAAGAGCTACGAGGTAATTGGAGACGATCGTCAAGGTGAGTTATTACCAATTATTACATTCTATCCCATTCCCCTTGTTTATTTCAAGTGTGGTCATTCAATAATTGCATTGGATTGTTTAGAATATCCGCAACCCCACCCCCAATTTATTATTATACGGTGTTCTGTCTCACGACAGGTCCATTTCTTTTGTCAGTGAACTGAGACCATAAATGCACCCTGTCCTCTGCCTCCTCCTTCAGCTCCCAGAATCTTCTTCTTTCCTTCATTTCATCTGATATTTGAATCCTCCTTATTCCTAATCCTAATCTCCTCTTTCCCTCATTCTTTTCTTCTAAGTAAGACGTTATGCAGAAGACAGTTCTTCCTAAGGATGTGTTCGATACCTGTGTAAAAACTAAATGTTAAATATCGAGAATTCTCGTTTTAATATGATATGTGTTTAAATCCCACGTTTAAACAAAGTTTTATTTATCTTGTTAAAGAAACTTTCTTTGAAATATGATCATTTTGAAACTAGCAAATGTGATCAAACTACTTTCGCGTCAAGACTAGTTCCATTTGTCAAGATGTCATATTTTGCGATCGGATAGTAAAATAAAATAAAAGTATTAACAAGTTTAGTCAGATATTTTATTTCCTAAGCAAAATGTATTTCCAAGCATAAGTACCAAGGTATTAAAACTTGAAAAAGAAATAGTAATTTCAAGCATGTTTCTTATGCTAGTTTTATAACTACATATTTTTATTTGGCTGTTATAATAAAGAGGACTTGGAGATGAAATTAAAAAAAACTCCATAAATATTTCGAATACAAATAAATATAAAGATGTCAATTTGATTAAAAGTATAGAATATACAGTACATGTCACGTAAAAAAAATATAATTGGTGTAAAATTGTATCACTTCAATAACACATACAAATGAAAGGTGTTAAACTGTATAATAATCGTATATAGATAATCAATATTGTTATACAACGTTCACTTTTAAATGTGAAGCTACCCTTTTCGGCGGCCGCATGATCTAACGCGCTACTCTTGCAATAAATATACACTAGACTGCCGATTGAGGTTCGAATCTCGGTAGTGTGTGTTGAGGGTGGTTTTTACAAAATGGTTTTTCACTCTTCCTCCAGGCAAAGCTGGCTACACTTCCTCTTGATGTAACCTTCCTAAACCGTAAAACCATTAAAGTAATAATTACATAAACAACCCAATAACCCAAACGGTTAGTAGGACGCGGTGCTAAACAAAAATAATGTGAAGTTGGCTTGAAGTGAAGTTTGAAATATGCGAAACAAAGTTGAAGTTGAAGTTGAAGTGGAATGTAAGGTTTTTGTGGTCACATAACACTAGTAATAATTTTTAAATTATCCATTTAAGTGAATTTGGGTAATTAGAAAGGTTTTAGAGAGAAGCTTAAAATCATTATATTATTTTATGCTGGCATATTTGAATTTATTTCTGTTTACCAGTGGCATAGCCAGGATTACAAATCGGAAGGGGGTCTAAAGTAAAATTCATCCTTCTCCATCTATCAGCCTCTCCTACCCCCGTAAAATCATCCCTACTGTACAAATCCTCCCCCCCCCCTCTTGCAATAGAAATTGTGTTAGATCATGGCTCAATTAACTCAAACAAGCATACCATAGTATTGATTGACTATAAGTTATAGACTACTTTCAAGCGAGGTACCCTAGAAAGATGCAAAAAAAATAATTATTTATTCAAATAAAACACACAAAGAACATAAGTAAAAGTTTAAAATGAAATAAGAACAGGCTTAAGTAACTGTTTAAGATGGTGACTTTGAGCCGAGTCCTCGGAGGGGAGGGAGGGGGTCCGGAACCCCTGGCCACGTCATTGCTTCTTACGATACAAATGTAATTTAATTTATAATTGATGTCATAATAATGTTTAGTGGCTGTTATAAAATTTACCTTGTGATGAGATATTAAATGTTTAGTGAGATATTTCAAATCTTTTTATAACATTGTACATCGAAGCTTTCTTCCTCCTTCGAAATATTTAGAAGAGGCGAAGGTTTTTGAAAAGGTCGTTTATTCGAAATGAAGAAGATTGATCTTCTAGCCAGATATTTCAAATTTTCACACAGTCCTATAAATCACAATTCTTGTGTGAATTTAAAATAATTTGGCTGTCTTGAAGAAAGGTTTTCTTTGCAATTCTCTTAATGCGATTATCTTTCTTCGGTAAACACACAGAAGGGTTTACTTTGCGATTCCCTTACTGCGATTATATTTCTTCGGTAAACACACAGAAGGGTTTACTTTGCGATTCCCTTACTGCGATTATCTTTTTTCGGTAAACACACAGAAGGGTTTACTTTGCGATTCCCTTACTGCGATTATCTTTTTTCGGTAAACACACAGAAGGGTTTACTTTGCGATTCCCTTACTGCGATTATCTTTCTTCGGTAAACACACAGAAAAGTTTTCTTTGCGATTCCCTTACTGCGATAATCTTTCTTCTGTAAACACACAGAAGGGTTTACTTTGCGATTCCCTTACTGTGATTATCTTTCTTCGGTAAACACACAGAAGGGTTTTTCTTTGCGATTCCCTTACTGCGATTATCTTTCTTCGGTAAACACACAGAAGGGTTTACTTTGCGATTCCCTTACTGCGATTATCTTTTTTCGGTAAACACAAAGTGAATATCCTTTCGTTGAAACATGTGACCCTACTAAAGTTTGAATTAAACTATCTCTCTCTAAAACTTTTTTTTTCCAAATAGATGGATGTGTAACAAAGTTTTATCACAATATGTTGGATGGTTTTTAGAGCCCCAATACCCTGTAAAAACCAATAAATATTAACATTTTAACTAGCTAGGAACCCACCTTTTTTTTACCCAACTGAAAAGCGTGGTAGTTTGTTTCACTTTAATTAGTTTAAAAAATGATGCTTAACAAGATTCGAACTGTCACGTATGACATATGTTACACAAGTATTCTATGCACACATCCAGATGTGGAGTAAACTATAAACATAATTTATTCACGATTCTACGCCAAGTGTTCAAACAAATTTTAGCTACACGTGACATGGTTGGGGGGAAAAAAACATTTTTTTATTTTTAAAAATGCTTACACGAAAGGTTAAAAGGGGATTCCTTCAGAAATGTCTGAATATTTCACAAATGAATAATATATTCGACAATGACCTACATTCCAAGCTATAGGAGAACACCGTTATATATTGTTCTATACGAAGAATAAAACTTCCAAATAGGCAGACACAACATATGCGCGAGTTAAAAAAAAAAGTGTTCTTGGATTCTTTGAAAAGTTAAGTAGAAAAGTGTAACTGTCTACGAGGTTAAAACAAATGAGCTGTCAATGTCAGTCACTTACTGATGATATTGAATATCTGTAACTACAAGCTTGATACCCATTTGGTCACTTAATTAATTTTGCTGGGCAAATAATTCAATAAGAAATATCTAGTTTCTAAAAGAATAATAATAATTACTGATCAATAATCAATAATACATCAAACACATATTTCAAACAATTTTTTTAACATTTCGAGAGAATACTGTAATTATTGTTCTATTGCGATGCTCATGACAGTATAAAATTGTGACGTACTTCTGGGATTAAAGGAAGTAAATAATGAGGATTAATGGGAACTAATGGGTAGTTAAAAACTTCTCCAACAGTTGCAGTTTCGGATTTCCCACGCAGTCCATTCCCAGATTTTTTTAACCTACTTTCACTTGAAAAGATGGTAAGCTCCGTTGCGTCCATAACAAGTTACAGCTCTTGCGGAATCAATATATAAGTTGCGTCCACCATTTTGAATCTGCAATCCTCGATTTTTCAAATTTCGGATTTTATCATAAGGATGACGTGCTTCATAGCGTCCAAACCAAAGTTTCAGTTCTCTAGGACTCAAATTGTAATATACGTCCACCATTATAGGTCCACCATCTTGAATTTTTCTTAAAAAAAGATAGCATTTTTCCATAGCGTCCATGCAAAATTTCAGCTCTTCAAAATAACTGGAAGTGGGAGAAAGAATTGTGGCAGTACATGGATTTTAAATCTGTAGATTAAAACTTTAGAAGATGTTAATAGTCTCCAACGAAAGGTTTCTAGGGAAAACACGTGTTAATACCATCATCCCACCGAATCTTTATAATTAAATAAAGAATTTCCCCATGAACTTGGTCATATCAAGAGGTTTTCCAGTTTTTAGATTCAGTTCTCGAGTTATTTCAGCCATTATAGACATCAATGTTGTTGTGATGATGAGTAAGGATCCCGAGATAGATCTTTTAATCACTGCTTCTTACTACCCATTCAGGCTATACGATTATGTACTAATTACACTAATGGGCGTAGGGATTAAGAAGGCTATATTTAGAGTAAGTGTACTAGCATTTTCGTGGAGGAAGAATGAAAAACCATTTTAGAAAAAAAAACTCCCTCAGTGCTCCCGACCGAGATTCGAACCTCAAGCTCCTCATCATCGGTAGTCTAGTCCATTGCGAGAGTAGCGCGTTAGATCATGTGGCCATCGAGGCGGGTGAGATAGAAGATTAAAATTATATATTCTTCTGAAGGGCCTTTAAAAATAATCCATTCTAGTTGTGTTTATTTTTATTTTTTTTTGTGGAAAAGACTTAGAGCATTTTACTATTTTATTGGTGCTATTTTTTAAGTATTTGTAATATCACTGCAGATCACATGAATTGAAGTAATAATAGGTGTGGGTGGATCCGGCAACTTTTCTAGCGGTCGGTACTTCCTATGAGAATGGACTGTATCATCGATGTAATTAAGTCATAATAGTGGCATACGTTGGAAAAGAGGAAATGGGTCTTGTTAACAAGAAGGTTGATGAAGTGACAGCTGAGTGGGTGGTTAACGAACAGAGGCTGGCACTCGAAATTACATCCAACTAAAGCTTCGGATGCAGTCGCAATGTATGATTAAGTAACTGTTATCTCACCTCCAAAACAAAACATTGTAGGCTCCGTTCTACACTTTTAGTAATATTCATTATATTATTATTATTAACACCACGTCTTACTACCCGTTCGGGTTATACGCACTTACGCTAATGTGTAATTATAGGGTGATTGTGAGATGAAATGGAGGACCCACAGTTTAACGTAGAATCCAAACCACGGTGGAGGCCTGGCATTCCTCACATTCACAAGTTGTGATTAATACACGTCTTGTCAGAGGTGAAGGATGGTTTGGGCAATCAGATAAATCCGTGCTGGGACCGAGGATTGAACTCCGGACCCTCAGCACAGTAGTCCGACAACTTACCCCTTAGACCACCAGTTCACCAATATTCATTATAGTTGTAGTAAGGAGAGATATGAGATTATAATATAAGGAAGTACTTATATGTTACATTTACTTAAATTGATTGGTATAACTTTTTTTTGTCAATTAAATCAAGATAAAAAAATAAGAAAAATGACATGCAAGATGATTTATTTAAAGAAAGACCTAATTTATCATGAATTATGAAGTCAATTAAAACAGGTGCAACAATACTTTTAAAAAGTCATCAGTAAGATTGTAATAATTCCAGAACATTATTACTGTACAATTTTACTGATGACTCAGCGTATAACCCGAACGGGTAGTAAGACGCGGTGCTAAATATTATTATTATTATTACTGATGACTCTTAAGTGTTGCTGTACCTGTTTTAATTTACTTCATAATTCACGATAAATTAGGCCTTTCTTTCAATAAATCATCTTGTATGTTATTATTTATCTTGATTTAATTGACCAAAAAAGTTATACCAATCAATTTAATTAAATGTATCACAACTTGTGAATGTGAGGAATGCCAGGCCTCCACCGTGGTTCGGATTCCACGTTAAACTGTAGGTCCTCCATTTCATCTTCATCTCACAATCACCCTACCATTACACATTAGCGTAAGTGCGTATAACCCGAACGGGTAGTAAGACGCGGTGCTAATAATAATTAAATGTAACATATAAGTACGTTCTTTATATTACTGTTCCGTTCTATACGCAGGCAGTTGCTTTTCAGATTTTACATCTTACCATAAAATCTCTCCAAAGAATTTAGATATTTCTTGTTTTGACTTGTTCATTTCCCATGTCTAGCTATTGTAAGACAATCCATAAATGGTTCATAACGTCATTTGAGGACACAGTTCACATTTTCAACATTTCATTCCACATGTTGACTATTCTTGTCTCAAAAATCATGTAAGGTAAGAATATAAAAAGTATATATATATCAGAGATGTCCTCATTGTCCTAATTTGAATGACTTTTCAAATTCGGTTTATTCACAGGTATTTAAAAAAATCAATGTTTAAAATCCTCTTAGCAAAAAGCTAAAATGAATCTTGCTTTCCAAACTATGTAACAGAAGCAACATAAGATATTAAAACCTATATATTTAAAATTCATACATGTTTTAATTTAATTAGATCAGTTTTTAATTAATAAAGTAAAATTATTAAATTCAAACATTTGATTTCATTTATCCATCAGTAACTTATTAATATTACAATTACATTTCAACAGATTTTGGGGACTTTTGGGAATATAATTTGTGTCTTGATTCAAATAGATATAGTGTATTAAATATAAATCATTTTGGTTATAAACACCATTTTTAACTGTGGCAAAGCCAAAATTAAAAACATCCTAATCCGTTTTTGTGACTGAACGGTATAAGGCGTCACACTAGTATTGGATTGGTTTATTGATGACGAGGGGATCGTGACCCGAAGCCAGGTCGGGTCTACTGAGGGTTTTTCCTAAATGGTATCCCATTCTCCCTCCACGCAAATGCGGGTAGATTACCTCTAAAATGCTTTCTTTCTAATCTTTATCACATTAGAGTAATTATAATATATGCGCTTAGCCTGAACAGGTAGTAATATGCAGTGATATATATATATGCCCCTAATTATGTTTTTTTAATTTAAAGACGTGGTGATAAAATATATTTTAAAAAGTATCCCCTTGTTTATGTAGTTTGTGTGATAGGCTAAGAATTTTGACCTACGGAAGGGATATCTATCCGTCCGTTCCAAATTCAACCAAATCTATTTACGGAACGTACAAATATTATGTTTCTCTGTCGATTTAGGGAGGAATTACGGTGAACAAATGAAAGAGAAATATACCAATCGTTATGAATGCAGTTGTTTATTAGATCATGTTTTCATTTTTACCCACACTTGTTTCCATTAGTCAATCTCTCACCTAATTAGGATAGGAATGTCACTCCACATTTGGAAATTAGATTTGTGACCAAATGTGAAGCCGCATAAAAGGTTTTATTTAATAGATGATGTGTACGAGGGGGCCACTTATCGGGAAAACAGACAGCTACGTTTGCATTTTGTGCACAAGGAAAAAAAAAGCTGGTAAAGGTGCTTGAGTTTTTCGGTCTTGCCAGAAATTTATAGGCTAGGTCCACTTTAAATTTTAAAATATTTCATATAGCATCTAGAGGAATCTTATATTAAAATTTTCCTCTCGAGAACCACTAAAAATAGATTCTAGAGACATATAATTAAAATAAATCCAGGCAAGGAACACTCTAAATAGTTTGTAAGGCCGATACGATTTTGAAGATTTTCTGGAGAAGGGCTACACCTAATATCTTGGAGAGGTACTTACTTACAATACTTGCTCAAGTATTCAAATTTTCTGGAGTGTTCATCACATCTTTAAACAAAATCATTCAGAATAATTTGTTCATAGTTTCATAACCGGAGGAAACACCTTGTTAGAAATTGGGGCTTTTTTGGCCAGTAAATTTGAGATCTACGCTGAATTTTTTTCTAAAGTTTAAGTAGCGACTCTTGTGAACCATAAATAATCACACATTTAACATAAACACATGGACAACATACTTTTCCATAATGTTCCGAGGACAAATGTTGAACATTTCTACAAATGGGTGATATATATATATATATAAAAAAATATGTTGTACTAGCATTTTTAATATATAAATTGACTTATTTACATCTCCACCCTGAAAAACAGTTCTTCCCAAATTTAATATTTTATTAAAAGATTCCTATTTGAGTAGATTATTAGGGGGGACGTGTCCCCTCTATTCCCCCCTATAGCGACGCCCGTGTGGCCAAGCAAAATTTGTCGTGTTGAGCCTGAAAAAGTTGAAACCACTTCAATTCGCAACGCCGTTTAGTCATAGTGGACCGCACTGATATCCTATAGTTATTGGTTCAAAGCTAGTCCATGAACCCCATACTTTCTCTCTGCTCTGTTCCCGCTTTTCAGCGAGCGTGTAGCTGTGGATTCATACGTTCACCGAAAAATAAAAAAAAATAAAAAAAGCTCAGAACATAAAGGGGGTCGCGTAGCGAGGTCTTTAACCAATTACAGAATTTCCGACTCATCGGAGCGAGCTGTTCTTCTAAAGTTCGACTGATCTCTCTTTCGTCCGCTTTGCCTGAGATCCTCCGGCACAGGAAGAACAAATTAAATCTCAAAAACCAACCATCTCGAGTAAGTAAACACGTACTGTAGAGAACTAAGAACCATGGGAGATTTGAAATAACCGTTTTAATAGAAAGCGTGAATATCAACGTGTTTTAGCAGCCTTCTTTTGGAGCTAAACGTTAATGTTTTTAAAGCTGAATCTAGATTGTCTCGTTTAAAAATTAGCGTACCATGCCATTATATTTGGGATGTTGCCTTTGTTTGTTTGTACATCTAACTTGAGATGCATTAGTTATAATCGGTTATATTATTTATACTGGAAGTGTAATCTCTTCTAATATTTATTATATCATGTGGTGTGTGCGTGTCCTAGAGATGAATGAAACTTTTTCGCCTTTGTTGATGACCCTGAGAAGCACTCTTGAGGAAATGAGTTGATAAGACATCTCAACATAAAGTCTTCAGGATTTCCCAGCCCCGACTGCTGTGGAACTGGGACAGGATATGCAGGGTGATGTGGGAAATAAAAATGTTTGCCGGCATATCTAATGGGACTGCGTAACGAGACACATATCATAGGACTATAACTAACCGGATGATTGTCTTATCGTATAAACCGAACGGTTAAGTACAACGTTTTACTAAAAAAAATTAATTGGAACTCTCTCTCTCAATAATATATGATGATGCATAGATTCTCTTTTGAACATAATATTTAGAGTGTTCCTTCTTTTGGCGCTTAGCGCTGGTGGTTTTAAGCTGAATGGTCTACTTTATATTTCAGCGTATTATTCCGTGATACTTGGGATAAAACTTGTACCACGGCACAGCATTATAATTTGAAAACATTCATCGTGACATTGATATAAAATATATGTCCATCTACTAGAAAATAAAATATTTTGATGAAAAAATCAGCTGTTCTATGTTTGCTTTTGAAATTTATCGTGGGTCAACCTACAGCTTTCGGATTTCTGCGCCACTAAAGTAGATTCCGATATATGATTTGAGTGAACGTGTGGCTCAAGCTCACATAAACTGTCCTTGGTCAGACGTCACACACACACACACACACACACACACACACACACACACACACACACACACNATAGCCTCTCCCTCACCTTTTGGACTCCTCCTCCAACCTCCTCAGAGGAAGAAGTCTTCGTTAGGTTTGAGACCGCACTTTTTCCACTCTGCTCTCTCGAGTAAGGACGCAATCCCCGGTGTCGCGGCGCTGCTCCATACGTCATGAAGGGCGGCTCGTCACAATCAGCCCCCGTTGGGAGACTCAAGGGGGAGGAAAGAAAGGAAGGTCACACTATCAGGGGGATCACTCCTCAGGCATCGTCTCTTACAGAATGTAAACGTCCTGAGAATCCGTGACAGACCAAAAAAGTCAAATATATGAAGGATACATGTGGGAAAAAAGGANTTTATACACATCTTCCAGATCAGCAACTTTTATATTTCAAACCCTGCAAAACGTCAGGAAATCTTGATTTTTTATTAATTTAAATATGACAGAGACTTATTTAAACCGTAATTTAAAGTGCATTCTAAAGTTCTAATGATTGTCCAACAGATGGCAGCACAAACTCAATTTGAGTTAAAATTAGACTCCCCTCTTTTTCCTGTAACCTTCAGTTCTATTTACATTACAAGCCCATTTATTTAATAACGTAAAGAGTAATATTAATGTAATCCATAAGAAAATATTATTGGAACTATTTGATAACTTTTAGATTACCTTTAAAATTAATAAACCAAAACACTCGCTTCGGTGGACACGTGGTCTAACGCGTAAATCTAGTGTTGGAATAGACTGCCTAAGACGGGGAGAACGGGGTTCGATCCCAGTCGGGTTCACTGAGGGTGATTTTTTTCTAAATGGTTTTCTACTCTTCTACTACGCAAATATGGGTGCAATTACTGTCAATTAAACTTTACAAATACCTATACTAAGGTAATTAGTACATAGTCGTATAAACCGAATGAGTAGTAAAATGTGGTGGTAAAAAAACTAATTAACTAGAATTTGAAATTGTATTTTGTTTTCTCTATATCCTTTCGATAAAGTTTTAAAACTGATATTTTGACCAAGTTCCAAGTATCGAGTGACCCATTATAAAGTGTAAAATATGGAAAGTGTCTTAAGTTTTAGTTTCGAAAAAAGAAATTATTGTTATAAGGATTCCATTTACAACTAGACAAATGATTTATATTATGAGAAATATTTCTCCCAACACTTTGCAACACAATCATTATTATAAATCAAGCCATGCCTTCATAATTCCTGAATTATGACTTCTAGTTGTTGAGTGCAAAAAAAAAGCCAACTCACTTATATTTTAAAAAACTATTTTCTAAAACACTTTACCGAAATGGGAATAATTCCAAAATCAGTCTTTGTAATGTGCGTCGAGGAGTAAAAGAAAAACGCGCTTGCCAAATAATTTCTCAAAATAAATTCAACAGTTTATTATTCTTTGATTTTTTTCCCCCGCCAATTTTGTACCAAGACTGACCGACAGTTTTTTTTTTGTTTTATCTTTTTTAAGTACAGTATAAGTCCGATAATCCGGCACGCACGAAAGTTTGTCGGTGTTGGATTATCATATATGCCTCAGGCTGTATAATGCGTGACGCGATAAAAACAAGGAAATGACATTTAAGGCGTCTATGTCATATTATATTATATATTTTAATTACTTAAATTCTTACTTAATTTATGGCATTAGAAACTCCAAGGTTCATAAACCACATTAAAAAAAAGTACGCCAGCTATCCCTGTCTTTAGCAAGTTCTATCCAGTCCATCTCATTACACCCTATCGCTTTCAGGTCCATTCTAATGTTATCCTCCAATCTGCGTCCTCGGTCTTCCTAATGGTCTCCTCCCATTGGCTTTACCAGTCAACACCGAGAACACGGTTCTAGAATCTTCCATTCGAGCTGAATGTCCTGCCCACCTTAATCTACGAGACTTGACTATCCTAATTATGTATTGTGATGAATACAGAGTATGTAACGCATCATCATTATGTAACCCCCTACACTCTCCAGTATAATGATCCCCTTAAGAAATATATATTTGTAAGCACCTTGTTTAAGAACACCTTAAAATTGTTTTTTGTCATGTAAGGCAAGAAACACTGTTTCACACCCATAGAGAACATCCAGGAAAATTATTATTTTGTATATTCTGAGTTTTACATTCCTTGACAGCATGCGATATGTCAACAACTTACTGAACGAGTAATAGCATGCATTTCCTGACTGTATTACTGTATGTTCCTAATACACAATCTAATACCATAATTTCCAGTTAAAATTGTTCCTAAATGTTTAAGCGCACTAACCTTATCACTTGATATGTTGTTCGCGGTAATCTCTAAATTATCTACCCTCGATCTGTGTGATCATATACCTAGGTTTAGAAGTGAACACCGAAAAGACTATTTCCTTGCTAGCGTCTAATAAAATGTCTGCATTTTGTGCAACAGCTTCCTTATTATCGCACAGGAAAGTTTGGAAAACATTTGAAAGAACTAGACACCCTATTACTATATAATACAGGACGACTCATTTCGGTGGGCGAACGTCTAAGACGTCACTCTCGTGTGTTAGACTGTCCTGCTTGTGACGGTGAGATCGGGTTCATATCTCAGTCGGGTCTACTGGGGAAGGGGGGGTGTTTTCTGAATGGTTTCCCAATCTTCTTCCACGCGAATGCTGGTAGACTACCTCTAAAATTCTTTCCTATCTCATCCCTACCCCATTAAAGTAATTATAATATATACGTATAACCTGAACAGGTAGTAATATGGGGTGATAAATAAATACAGAACGACGAAAATCTCTCAAATGTAAACACAGATCGACTGCCAGATCAATGGCACCGGTACGAATCCAAAATACGTGTGGGTGGGGGGGAATACTCCTACGCATGCTGGATTATTGGGTGTGTCGAACCATTGGCTGCCGGATTATGGGAATTTTATTGTATAGGCCACTATGTGAATCAATTTCCTTTCCACGTATATATAATAAATAAGATGAGGTGGAAAGAAATGTGGACTATGGTGGATTTTTATACAGTTTTTATGACAAAAAAACTTTTTAATTTAAATAAATAAAATTTAGCTCCAGTTGATAAGTTTAACTATATTGTATGCCTATAATGATCACAATAGCTCTTGAATATTTTCCATGGGCTTTGGGAGATTTAAAAATGAACTTTTCTCTTTATTTGTAAAGTTTCTGTTCAAATGACATTCTATTAACAAATGTTCAAAAACTGTTGAGATGCTATGCATAGAAAATAAAAACAATTTTTTTCTACTGAATCAATATTTTAATTATTTAAACATATTTTTAAAAAAAATTATATTTTTGTTTTATAGCACCGCATCTTACTACCCGTTCGGGCTGTACGTATGGTCTAGAGGTGAGAAAGTTTTAATTTTAAAGGAACTATAACCGTATTTGCGTGGGGGGAGATTGGGAAATTATTCATGTAAAAACCACCCTCATTGCGTCCAACCGTATTTAAACCCCCATTTCCCCGTCATCTGCAATCCTTAGACCATTCTACCACCGAAATAGGTATTAAGGTGGCCTTACACCAAGGCAACAAGAGGCAACATGTAGCATGCGACATGTTGACTCAATGTTGTATGTCGGAGAACACAGCTCCTGTAGCATGCTACAAAAGCATCTACACCAAAGCAACAAACTTCCCTTTGTTTCCAATCGCCAGTCTGCTACAAAGATGTCATCGAGAACGAGGATTTCGGCTGCGGCTTATCTTATTCTTGCCGAAGAGATAAATAATCGAAGGAGACGAAGAAGGTGGTGGAACAGACACGTGTTTGTAGGACGAAATTTTTCCCAACAAAACTTCGTATCACAGCTAGTTGCGGTTGTCTAGTAGTAGTCTTTGCCTTGCCTTTGTTCTCGCGATGAAATTGGGTACCTACGAAGATTATTTATTTTTCTTTAAATTCGGGACGTAACATTCATTCTAATAATGCTTATTTATTTATTAAATTAATTATCTTGAATACTCCAATAAAATATTACATTAATTATAACTATCTCTCAATAATTCACATAGAATATTTATTCACCATGAACATCACTCAAGTTACAATTAATATGCAGCCATGAAAACAAGTTGAAACACATTCTACTTTTACTCTTTACACTAAAATCATTTAGACCAATCCATCTAGAAACACTGAATATATGCACTAGAAATAATATATATAAAAAAACTCAAAATAGGGGCACAAAATACAACGAACAATACCCTGTCACACGGTTTTGTTGCCTCTGAGCCCACTGCCTGCGGGAAGGTAGCAAGCAACACGTGGCAACAAGCAAGTTTTGTTGCAAAGTCGCATGCGGCAGAGGAAACAGAAGGCAATATGTCGCATGCTACATTATCGCATGCTACCTATTACATCTTGTTGCCCCGGTGTAAGGCCGCCTTTTAAGATAATTAACAAAATAGTAGATTTTAAATATTAAATTTTTGTTAGTAAAAAAAATACTATTATGATGTTATTAATAAACTGAAATTAACTGCATTTACAGCTCAGTTGATACAAGAGTATGAGGCTTATTTGTCTTAATGTTTGATTCAAACAAATGTTATTTTGTTCTTTGGAATTTTTTTTTAACTGGATTAAACAAATCGTAAAAAAATGCGTTACAATATAGCTTTTAATTGTCTTTTTTATTTGAGATTTAGTGGTAGCTTCGTGTGGTTCTAGTTTTTCGACTGTGATTTGTTTCTGTCGGCCGTTAGGAGCAGTGCTCTCATTTATTTGGTGGGCGAAGCTTGAACTAACGGTATTAGTTTACGGTTTCATTAATTACAGGAGATATACAGCCACATAAAAATAAATTGGATGATCTCTTGAGAATAAATTGATTCGCTGTACGTATATTATTGGTCTGGTAGGAGAGACACTTCGGTATTTTATAAAATACATTTTATGTCGCAAAAATATTGAGCTATGTAACTATTAAGATTATTCAAATAGTTTTTATTGCTATAATAGATTATAAAAACACATAATCAAACTATTAAGGTATAAATTTCAATGCAATGCTAGAGTTTATATTTATTATTGTTTTTAGCACCGCGTCTTACTAACCATTCGGGTTATACGCCTATAAACTAATTTAAAAATAGGTTAAGGATTAAGAAGGCTTAATTTTGGGGAAATTCACCCTCATTTGCGTAGAGGGAGAGTGGAAAACCATTTAGGAATTATTATATGACTATCAGAAGTTCCCGGCTTTGCCCGGAGTATCTACACAATGCATTGCGTGGTTACCCGAGTAAAGATTTTCTTTGCTTCAAACAGACAACAACAAACTCTCTTCAATTTATTTCCTCCGGACCAGATTTTAGTAAATTAAAAAAAAATCTAATCAAAAATTTAAAATTCCTGCTTCGAGGTGCACATGTTCGTGTACAGGGACCTCTACTTCACGCAATGCTCACGACAAACAGACAGACAAATTATTCATTTTATCAATATAGATAATGGTAAAACTTTTATTAACCTACCTTATAGAAGGAATTGTAAAGCGATTACATTTGACAAACATTCCCGAAGATCTACTCAACCAATTTTTTTTAAAGTAACAAAATTAAAGTATTTAAACCAATAATCTTCCCAAGAATTTCAAATTGCAAAATTATTCAAAGGTGTAAGCAACAATTTCAGAAAACAACCACATCTTTCGACAGAAATTTTTCGTGTTATACCAAAGCAATATATATATATAATTTAATTTATTCAGTAAAATTATGGCCAGTGGCCTAACTAAGGTTAGACAGGTGGAGTGCCTGTCCTGGTTATCAAATCCATTAGCAACATTTGAAAAACAAAGTTTCATTATTTTATACAAGAAGAATGGTTTTTCTTAGGACAGTCACAGTAGAAGAGGTGGTATATGACAGCTACAGTAACTGTTACTAATGTATCCATTCGCCAAACCATATGATCTGCAAGACCGTATGTTGATTTTGTTGTTACTTTTGGCAGTCAGAAAATTCACACTAAAAAAATAAAATAAAATTAGGGCCTACTAACCATTTTTACATTATTGAAATATGAACTTATGAAAATAAATGTTTGGATTTTTTTTTTTGTGGTTTACTTAAAAAATGAATTTCAAACGAGCGCTTCTAAAAACGCGGCGTGCTCTTCTGAAATCAAGATTGATAAACAGACGAAACAAAGGCGGTTGATGACGTCATACAAACCATCTTTTCGGATGTGTTCTTACGTTATTTACTAAATAAAAACCTTTTATTTTGAAACTAATATTTTTTATGTCTCTCTCTTTCTAAGTTATAAAAAAAACATGTATTTATTTTGACAAGTCTGAATATAATACTAATTAGTTAATTATTTAATACAGTATTATATCTTGTTGCCACAACCTCAAAACAAAAAAACATAATAGTTTTATTATTATATTTTGTTCTTTCAATGAGTTAAGAAAACTCAAATTATACAGTAATCATTAGGGGAGTATTATTAGACTCGTTCTCCAACACTTTTTTATTGATAATATAATATAACTATGTAAATAACCGGCCCCGTGATGTAGTGGTCATTGCACCTGACTACGAATCTAGGGATGCCATGTTCGATTCCCGGCTGGTACCTTTGGTATTTTTCCCTTCAGGGGAGTAATCCCAACGGTCACCAGGGTTCTGTTAATTAAACTTAAGTCTAGGTTAAGACTCACCCCCGCTCAACACCTCCATATTCACTATAATCACATCATCTCATTGTAGATACGAAGTGTAGACAACCTCCTGTGGTGTACCCTGGGTAAGGTTCTGTAACAAGAGCGGGTAAAAGTCCACTCAGAAGGCGACCAAACCTGTATGTCAAAGTTCATGCCGGTCAAATGTGCCATACAATTAAAAAAAATTAAAAATGTACGCAAATAATATTTTTTCCCTAATAAGTTGATGGATTATTAGTGACATTCAGTCAATGTTTGGAATAGATAACTTTTTGCCGGCTGTCAGATAACACCCCTTGAGCCGTGGATGCTCTCCTATAGTTTGAGTACCATTAAAATAAGTCAGCCAAATTTTAAAGAACATTTTTCAAGGGGTACCTCTTTACCCCCATCCCTCCCATCAGCCCTAGTTACACCTTAGTGTATGGAAGCTATTAAGACAAGATTGGTGACCTGGCGGTCCAGGGGTAAGGTGTCGGACTTCTGTGCTGGGGGTCCGGGGTTCAATCCTAGGCCCCGGCACAGATTTATCTGATTGCCCAAACCCTTCCTTCACTTCTGATAAGACATGCATTAATCACAACTTGTGAATGGGAGGAATGCCAGGCCTCCACCGTGGTTCGGATTCCACGTTTAAACTGTAGGTCCTCCATTTCATCTCACAATCACCCTACCATTACACATTAGCGTAAGTGCGTATAACCCGAACGGGTAGTAAGTCACGGTGCTAATAGTAATAGTAATAATAATAATAAAAGATTCTTGATGTGACAAAAAAAGTGGTTGATTTCTCTAAAAATAAAGCTCTTATATTGTAATTTTTTTTATAAAACTCACATAAATTCTCAACTTATGAGGTTTACTAAAAATTCTGGGACTTTGGACGAATAAGAAAGTTGACTTAGACGAGTCTCGTCTGGAAGCCACTTGTAAAGTTTTACAGGCTAAGCCACATATGGTACCCACGGTTCAAATGTGGAGCAATGACTTTGGGATATGTATGCTTATAAAACAAATACAAGATATCAAGTTGAATTTTAATTAAATATTTAAACTGTGTCTATAGCCCACATATTGAAGTGTGAATTATTGTGAATATAGTATGAGTTTTCTACCCGAGGGTTGGTCCTGATGTGTCTCTCATCCATCCGAAGATGGGCATGTCCTTATGCTGGTTAGTGCTGCCCGCACCATCTGGGAGAAAACACATGTTCTAGGGAAGTCATTAGAGAGCGGTAATTTCCCGTCTCTTTCCGCACTGGATTTCTACTATGCGATCGAGGAAGATACTACAACTTTTGCCGGATAAAAAGACCGGCTACACGGAGCCGCACCGCACCACATTTTTCCGGTGGAATGCTATCCATGTTTTTAAATGAAAGTGGATACATGAGTTGGCATCACACCGCACCAGCGCGGACGAATCGTCGAGAGAGCATTGCGTCGCGGTGCGGACCATGTAGCCACTTGCTAGAAAATGCGGTGCGGTGTGGACTCGTGTAGCCACTTGCTATAAAATGCGGTGCGGTGCGGCTCCATGTAGCCATACCTTAAGGTATTTTTCCAAACTTTCCAGGGTTCTTTTAAATGCCACAATCGACTATTTATTTTCGTTTATCTTTGAACACTTGTCGGAGTTCTTGGCTGCAGATTCAGAGGTTCCAGGTTCGATCTCCAGTGCTTCCAGATTTTTCTGTGAAACAGTGGATCTGGAAACGGGGGTCAACTCAGCCTCGTGAGGAAAAATCAGGAGCTACTTGAATAAATAAGTAGCGGCTCCGGTCTAGAAAACTGAGATCATTGACCCAAAGATTCGTTGTGCTGACCACATGACACCCTCTATATGTAGAAGTTAGCACTATCTAAGCCAATAGACGGCGACTCTTGGGTTGGTATGACTCAAATGCGGGTCGACGCTATGAAGTTTTTTCCCAAAGCAGATATTTTTGAAAATCCGCTTCGATGGCCACGTGGTCTAAAGAGCTACTTTCTTGTCGGACTAGACTACCAATGATGGGGAGATCAGGGGTCCAAGCTGGTCGGGTGCACTAAATGCGGTATTTCCTAAATGGTTTTCCACTCTTCCTCTATGCAAATGAAGGTGTATTTCCTCTAAATCAAGCCTTTCTAATCCCTTACCCACTAGCGTAATTAGTACATAGGAGTATAACCCAAACCGGTAGTAAGACGAGTGCCTTAAATAAATATACTTGAATTTCTATTTTCCCCCCCTAAACCTACTCGGTTTGACGGTTTTAAGTCACTGAATGTCAGAACTAAACAGAAACCAATTTTTTTTTACACTGGAAACGTTTTTTTGAAGAGATTTTATCTGACCTGAATGTTTTGTCGATGTCCCGACCTACATTTTGGAGTCCCCTGTTTCGTCGGTAGTAATGTCACTAGTCTCTATTTCTATCTCTTTCTATCTCTCTAGACCCCGACTCTCTTTGTCTCACTCTGACTCCTGTGATATTGATTACGCCTCGTGACTCGATCCAGAGCTCGGATTAGCTTCTTGAATTTAATTAAAGTGAGGCGATTAAAAGCGTCCTTGTTTCTTTATTTTTTTTCTCCCTCAAGCCGATGTAAATATTAAGAAGAGACGTAAAAATGTTCACATCTTAAACTAATTATATTTTGAAGAATATATTTACCTACACCGGTGGTCACAAGGTTAACGGCGTCAGACTTGTGATATATGTATATACGGTATTTTAAAGTTGGTTTTCCCCTGTCTATTCCCACACTAATGCAGGTGCATTTTCAAAAACTATTATCCTCATACAAATCCCATATTTTAATCTGACGACACTCACATCAGTCTTCGTATGGTCTAAGGCGTCAGTATCGTGATGGAATGAACTGCTGATGATACTGGTTTGTGGTTCGAATCCCAGTCGAGTGTACTGAGTGTTTTTTTTCCCTAGACAGTTTTCTACTTCCCTTCAAGTAAATACACGTAGACTTTCTTTATATTCCACCTTCCTAATATTTACAAAATTTGTGTTACTGTTCGGATATCCTGAACCAATAGAGACTATAGTTATTAAAATAAAATATTTAAATAAAGTAGATAATAAAATTTTTGCTTCTCTTAAAAGACTGTATTAGCTATGGATGGTTTAAATGTTTATATTAATTTAATTTGTAATTATATCTTGCAAAATAAAAAACCAAATTTGTTATTTTACTGTTTTATTATTTTATTTTAGCATTTTTTACTCTGTAAAGCCTTGTCCAGACTAGAGCAGAACATGTTCGCTAACATTTACTAAGAGCATAATCGTTGTTCTTTTCACTGTGGCCAAACTTGAACAAAAACATGTTCGCCCGTTGTGCTTCAATATTGGAGGTGCGATTAGTACGCTTGTGTGAGTAGCAGCGGCTAAATACGTATTTACACTCATCAACAAATATCTGTAATTACAAAAACAACAACAAAATACGGGTGTGACTCGCCCGCTGCCCCGCCAGTGACTGGATGTTGAGGGGAAGAAGTTCGCCGAGACGTTAAAACTACTCCTTAGACCGAACACGAACATCCTTTGATGTGAGGGGGGGGGGGACAGCTAGTGGTTCGGATACTTAACAAAAACGCCAACAAATTTTTATCATAGATAAATGTTCGGAAAACCTTCAGCGGACAGTGTTCGGTTCATTGTTTTGTTCTAGTCTGAACCCGGCTTTAGACTATTTTACTTCCAAAGCGGGTTTCACTTCAAATTATATTGAAAAGTTATCTATTTAATAATTTTTGTTATTTAACAAACATAATCTGAGAAGAACTTTGCTTTATTAATGTATAGTACAAATGCTGTGTATATCTAACAGTACTTTTCTTAGACTAGACTGCCGATGACGGGAAGATTGAGGTTTGAATCTCGGCTGAGTGTACTGAGGGTGGTTTTTCCTAAATGGTTTTTTCACTCTTCTTCTGCGCAAATCCATATACACTTCCTATATGTATTATAACCTTCCTAATCCCTAAAGCCATTAGCGTAAATAGTACATAAGCGTATAACCCAAACGGATAGTAGTATGCGGTGTTAAAAAAACTAATCGGGTAGGAATTAGTATGGTAGAATTTAAAGGACGTAAGACCGCATTTTTGTGGAGAAATATTGGGAAACCGTTTGGGGGAAAAAACAATACTTTATTACATTCTAGACGGGATTCGAGGTGATCCAGTGGTTATGCCGAAGTATGTTTCAAATTTGGTCAAAAGTCAATTTTTTGATTCAAAATTAATAAGGACACATTCAATGGTCATCACAGTACTTCATTTTACCATCACATGGAAAACAGTTAAGAAAGGACAGCATTTACATATTGGGTCGCTAAGATATATTACAAAATATTCGGCTGCATTATAAGCCCCATTTGGTTTTGAAAAATAGTTTTATGGCTAGTACTTCATATACTATTTATAGCTATGAAGCTAAAACTAATATTTAGCCACTTAGGTCGAAGTCGTCACTCTTGCAGTAGACTTTACCACTGATAATGAGGAGATCGGGTTTCGAATCCTGGTCGGGTGGTTTTCCCCGAAATGGGATTACACCCTCTCCAATAAAATGCGGGTACACTTCCTCTAAATTAAACCTTCCTCATTCTTAGCGCATTAGCGTGATAAGTACTTAAATATGCATATAGCCCAAACAAAAAGTAAAACGTGGTGTAAAAAAAATTCCTAAGTATTTATGTTACTATCGTTTTTGTATTTTTCAGACTAATTTGTTTACATCAAACCTATTTTGTTTTTTGCTTTAAATGTTGTTTATAGCATTTATTCCAAGATTCATTACTGCGTGCATGCAAATGGATGGAAGGTTGTAAAGAGTAGTAAACGAGGTAAGGTTAGTAAAATTTTGTGAAAGAGATTGTATCTGGCACGAAGACATAATGGTGATTAATGAAGTGAGTAATGGAGTGGGTATGAATGGGGCCCTGATGCCGTATTTCCCTGATGCCGTATTTCCGTAGTGGAGCCGCCGAGTGGAGGGGGTGGTGGGGGGGTGAGGAATCGAGAACCTATAATCTGCACTTAGCCCTGGTAAGGAGCTTGGAAACCAACCTACCTCGTAATATCCCTCTATTTACAGCAGCGCAAGCTTGTTGCCTGAAAAATAAGGTATGAGGGAGTAAAAAAATCATCCCTAGAATTCAAACAAATATTTTGGTTGAAAATGTAAGTTTTTATCAAAACAAAATTAGTAGTAATTATTAATTAGAAAGCAATTTAGATATTTCGATTCGTAAAGTAAGAATGGTAAGTCTAATAAAAGTGTATATATTTATTTTATTCGAGACATCTAACGTGCGTTTTCTGAACCGAGTCTTTATATGAGAAAAACTGCTTGGAAACTAAATTAATCTTGAACACACACAACAACCAGCTCCCTAGACGTTAATTTTTCACTGTCAAAGATACACCCACATTTCACCAATTATACCTTTTTTTGAAGCGCATAGAGGCAGAGCAGAGATCCAGGGTCTTCTGAAGTCATTCTGAGTCATTCGAAGCCTTTGAAGTTGGAATAGTCTGATACCATTCAGTTGAAGTAAGCATACTTTATTATTCTCCCAATGGCTTAATATTGAATCACCTGACAGGAGGCTAACTTTTACCTCTATCCGCAGACGGCATTAATGGACTTTACAACGTTTTCTGAACGAGCCCCAATTTTTTTTTTGAGCAGAATACTGTTCACGGATGAAGCATCATTCAACATAAATGGCTTCAATTGCCGTAACAGCCATATTTGGGCTGAACAGAACCCCCTTGGTACCGTTGCTAGCAACCATCAGGAAGGTTTGAGCGGATATCATCGGCGATGTGACCTTAACTCATCCCATCACGTTTGACTGGAGACATTTACAGAACAATTCTGGGAAGAAATTGTGCCGCAGCTATTACAATATGTGACACTTATAGCACGTCTGAAAATGTGGATGCAACAGGAAGGAGAGCCTTTACACTTTTCTCTCAACGTGCGGGGATTTTTTTTTAAAAATTTATGCTTATTTAAGTAAAATGGTGTCAAGACACTTCCGGCCTTGTCTGATTCAGGATGACGCCGAAGGATATGGATTCCCGTTCAGTCGCGTACGGACAGTACGAGCCTGGGTGACCTGGTGGTCTGGGGGCAAGGTGTCAGACTTCTGTGTTAGAGGGTCCGGGGCTCAATCCTCGGTCCCGGCACAGATTTATCTGATTGCTCAAACCCTTCCTTCACCTCTGACAAGACGTGTATTAATCACAACTTGAGAATGTGAGGAATGCCAGGCCTGCACCGTGGTTCGGATCACACGTTAAACTGTAGGTCCTTAATTTCATCTCCCAATCACCCTACCATTACACATTAGCGTAAGTGCGTATAACCCGAACGCGTAGTAAGATACGGTCCTAAATAAAATAAAAACTAGAAAATATTTAACTTTTTTTCCTTTTTTTTTTTAGAAAAAAAAATGTCAGCCAGTAAGTGTTATCTCATGTAGCGGTCTGGATTGTGTTTTTTTCTTGGAGTGTACTATATCTAGAGAGAGGAGAGAGAACATCTTGTCAAATTACCCAGCAGCATCCAGCTGCCAACCTAATTTCCCTAGCCACCCCGGTGAGACACGGAGTCAAATTGGGTGGCCCGCAGGAAACTAAAAAAAAAAAAAACTCCCCGAATCAAAAAGAAAATCGATAGAAACTAATTGACATTCCTTACTTGATGGGAATACTCTACCTTTATTTTCGCTGATATTCCAATCAACTGTCAGACAACAAATCTGCAGTCAAAAGGGGCACTTAAAAAAATTACATTTGAATGTTTTCCCTTTTATTTTTTACTTTTTATTTAGCACAGCATCTTAATACCCATTTGAGTTTTAGGCACACGTATTAATTACGTTTATGTGTTATGGATCAGTATGATTTAATTTAGAGGAAGTGTACCCACATTTGCGTGGAGGTAGAGGGGGAAAACAATTAAAGAAAAAACTACCCTCAGTACACCAGTCCGGGATTAAAACCCTGATCTCCTCGCCATAGAAAGTTCAGTTTATTGTGAGAGTGACGCTTTTGTTTCTATATGTGACCCTTTATGCTGGACATGAGGACAAAGTCGTCAGTCTCGTTTTGACTTATTTTTTTACCTGTAAAGCGTGAATTGAGATTCGAATACTTCTGGGTGCATTGAAATGTTTTACCTCAAGGGTTTTCCCACTCTCCCCCCATACCAACTTCTTCTAAACGTCAACTTCTTCATTCTTGATTAGTTACTATAAATATACAGATCCAGTCCAATTTTTATAAGAAAGACTATTAAGAAATTACAAACATTTTTTTCACAGCTAAAATTAATAAAATTTAGATTCAGTAACTTTTCTATCAGTCAAATAAATCCCTTTATATTAAAATTGGACAATAGATCTAGTAAGATAAGGCCCTTACTAAGTAAATTGGATTGTTATTTGTACGAGTATTAAAAATTGAATGAAACACCTCCTAAGGTACATGATTGTAATCGAACCTTAGACTTCCCAGGTTGAAAACCACGTAACCCTATCCTTTGTGGCCAGCCTTTACAGGTTCTCAGTCTGACTGCTGGCCTCATATTTGTCGAGGATGATAAATGAAAGTTTCGTGGTCGGTTTTAGTTAGACTCGGCCGCGGCTCAAGTTGATCCGATATTCAGAACACAACGTTTTACAGCCTTTTACAGTCCGCTTCTAGTTTCTAGGGTAACCCTTCCCCCCTTCTTTGGCTATTCCTTGCATCACCCCTTCCTTGGAGGATAAACCCAAGTAACAAATTTATTCTTGCGGTCATCCTTTTCACACATTCTGACGAATACTTGAGAGAGAGAGAGAGAAAAAACGTGGTCTTTTTTTTATTCTAAGAATTTTGTTTCCCTCTTTTATATTTTGTGTGTTTGGACCACATTTTACAATCCGTCCGAGCTACACGCATGTGTAAACTAATAGAGTAGGTTCTGAAAATTGACACCTGGACACGGGAATCGAACCCGGGACCTCTGGCTTAGTACGCCAATGCTCTAACCACTGAGCTATCCAGGATTCGTCCCGTGCCCAGGGTCATTCTTAACTCATATTTTAAGGCAGACTCTATGATGGACTCGGTAGTTGGCTTTTTGCTTTTTCCTTTAAGCCAAAGGTCCCGGGTTCGATTCCCGTGTCCAGGTGTCATTTTTCAATTTTCAGAATATGATATCTAGATGGAGTAATTCCCACTAATAAGCAAAAATAATAGCTCTGCCTATTAATTCTTAATAGAGTAGGGATTAGTAATTTAGGTGTATCTAAATTTTAGTCACAATTTAGTGGGTAAGAGGGGGAGGGGGAGCTGGCATAACAACCTCCGGCCTTAACGTCACCGGAAAACTAGACCAGCTGATCCCAATACCTTAGTCCATGTGCCCACTAGTAAGGCTGAAAAAAAATATTTTTATGCACAGGGTAACCACTGATAAACATAAAATTAAGGGCACCTTAGCTCTTCTATATCAGTAATTGGATCAATATGCTTTCAAAATGAAAATATAGCATTTACAAGATTGTGTGCTAATTTGTATATATATATATATATATATATATATATATATATATATATATAAATTAAATAAACATGTGCTGCACCCTATTAGTGAAAATAACAATTTCACAAATTGGGCATCTTTCTGTTCATTTAGTGGGGCAAAAATTGCATGAACTCTTGCCCATTTCGTGTACTGGAAACAATCTCCTTATCTACGAGAAGCTTAACTGAAAATCGTTTTCGGATATAATATTGTAAAAAATTATAAACTAACTAAACCTAGCCTTTTAATCTAGAACGATTAAAGGTTTGGACCAAACCAGTTTTTTCGCTTGTTAATTTAACGGACTATGCAAAAAAATATTCCATTTGTTGGATTGGGTCGCGCTTGGAACTGCCCAGTTCATTAGCAAGTCAGTCCAGAGTTTTTGTCCGGTCCATTAAATGGACAAGCGATGAAGCCAGTTCACGGAATGGACATAAATTTACCCAATTCATGAAATGGTCAATTTCCCTTCTAGGGTGTGACTTATCACCCAATCATATCTAACATATTCTAACACGTGTATTCTAGTTGGTGTCTTGCAGTAAACTGACCATGTAAAAGATTTATATATTTTTTATTTACTTTTTAGCACCACGTCTCTACCTGTTCAGGTTATACACATATATTATAATTACTCAAACGGTGTAAGGATGAGGAAGGAAGTATTTTAGAGGTAATCTACCTCCATTTGCTTGGAAGGAGAGTCAGAAACCATTTTAGGAAAAACCTCCCTCAGTAAACCCGAATTAAATTCGAAACCCGATCTGCTCGTCTTCAGCAGGCCAGTCCAACACGAGGGGGACGCCTTAAACCGTTCGCAAGGCCATTAATAACTTCAACCTTTAATTTTTAGCATCACGTCTTACTACCCATTCGGGTTATACACTAACTTCAATATTAGTAAACCATTATCATGGTTAATTATTTTTGAAAAGATGACGTATTCAGTTTACGACCGTGTTTTTGAAATGTTATATATATTTATGTTTAAAGTAGCTTTAAAATTATTGACAGGCCAATGTCTTGTTTATTTTTATTTTTATTAGTTATGATATAGATAAAAAAACACGTTATATTAGGATCTACATTTTTATAGGAACTCATAAACACCTATCTTTTTAGACTTAAGGGTGTGATGGAAGAGAATGCTTGTTAAGTTAAATATGTTTGCAATTTTTATAGCGAACATTTTTTTTTGTGGAAATAATACGTAGAATATTGCTTATGTAGATAGACATAGTTTAACTTTCTACATAAACTAATATCACCTGTTCGTTCATATAAACAGGTTATTGNGGGGGGGGGGGGAGGACACGTATTCCTACGCCGTGAACTTGGGTCCAGTGACGCCAAATGGCGACGCTACAAGGCGTCAAATTTGGCATTGTATGCACCTGAGGGGTAGGCAGCTGAGCACTCTTCGGGAAATAACAAGTGGAGTGTGCTGTTAATTATGAGTAGTAATATAGATAATATATACATGCATACATACATATACACACATACATACATACATATACACATACATATACACACACACATACATACATACATATACACATACATATATACACACATACATATATACACACACATACATATATATACACATACATATATACACACACATACATATATATACACATACATACATATATACATACATATATACATACATACATACTCACACCGCTCCCTTACGGGGTAGGCAAGAAACTGTGCATATAGCTATAATAAAAACTCCGTACTTAATCCATCCTAGCTAACTTTCTCCACACTTCCCTATCCTTGCAGACTCCCTTCACTCCAACAACATCCATATACCGAGTCATACAACTCTTTTATTATTAAACTTCTTAATGTTTATCTTTTTCATACATTGGTCTACAACATTTAAGCACTCCTTACATGGCATACCCCTTCCTTTTGATCCACACACTCTACCTTCATATACTTGCTTCACCAATCGATCCACATTAATCCTCTCAACATGTCCAAACCATTGTAAGACCCTTCTTTCACATTTACCTATTGGATTCCCTTCCAAACTGCACTCCTTCAGCACCCATTCATTTCCTTCACCTCTGACAAGACGTGTATTAATCACAACTTGTGAATGTGAGGAATGCCAGGCCTCCACCGTGGTTCGGATTCCACGTTAAACTGTAGGTCCTCCATTTAATCTCACAATCACCTTACCATTACACATTAGCGTAAGTGCGTATAACCCGAACGGGTAGTAAGACGCGGTGCTAATAATAATAATAATAATAATAATATTATTTAACTTTACTCTGTGTAGAAAATCAAACTAAACAGATCGACCAAAGCAACAATTTATGTAATATTTTGGCCAAACATTTTGCCAACAATTTGTACAAGATACTGGCCTTGTAATGATGTAGATTTTCTCCTGTCATATTATTCCAAATCAAACGTTCCCAACCTTAATATATTTCAAGTTAATAGACAATTTTTAAAAATTGAACTTATTCAATATTTATTTGTTAAAAATCTTCTCTACTGATTTAACAAGCCTGGATGGTCCTTTTATTTTTGATATATTGTTGAGATGTCTTTTTTTCAACGTTGTAAAATCTTGGCTTTTATTAAGATGCTTCAACCCCTCTTTTCTGGTAAAATACCCCGAGCAAGGCACTCCCAGATAACTGTCTGGCGTGGTTGATTTTCTTTTTCTGTCTTTGGTTTCAAAAGCTGACGAGACACTTGATCTGCAACCTCGCTGTAAGTCAGGTCCACGGCGTGAAACTATCCAAATTTCAAACTTTAAAGATGCCGCGTAACTTTTCGTTCCGACTGCGCTAAATACCGTGTAATGTATGTCATTTTTTTAAATGAATAGATCCAACATAATTATATACCTTTAGTTCTCATGATAAAGTGTGACAAAGTTACGATAGCCTTATTTCGCAATCCTTATTGTCACACCTCAATAAGTTCCTCTGGATTACAAACAATATCGTTTCCTCGGGCTTTTTTTAATCAGTCACTTTCAAGTCAAAGACTAAAAATAGTAATACAATTTCTGAACACACCTTTTTTTAACTAAATGGCATCTTTATCTAAGTTTCATGTTGTTATTATTAACTTTTAAATGCCTTCAGGAGCTGAAATATTAATAATAACTTAATTAACTGAGTGGAGCATGACCATGTTTTAAATGGACCGGACCATTAGGCACCTTATCTGTTGGTTCCACAATTTGTTGACAAATTTAAACAAGATTTGATCGAGTGACGTATATTTTCTTTGAAAATTCTACTCTCGGTCTTCTTTTTTAACCTTTTTGATTAAATTTTATAGCCTTTAATTTTTTTATAACTAATACAAACAATTGTGTTTAGTCATTTTTTCTTATTTAATTCTAAATTAAAAACGTTTTCATAATTTTTTTAAAAGACATATTAATGCTTAAAAGAATCGTTAAGATAATAAGATTCAATTTTATTTTGTTTTGTTTTATATTAAATGGAGATATTATTTAGATAAATATGTTCCCAAAATATAGCTGAAGATAATAAAACAGAGAATTTAAATAATTGGTATATGTAATAGTTTTCATTGAATTTAAATTGTGTTTTGCATCGTGGATTAATATTCATTTGTGATATCATAATAGGCCTACTTATTACGTTAGTGAACATAGATGAAGAAGGTATAATTTTGAGTAAATGCACTCAATCTACCTGAAGATAGAGTGAGAAATCAAATAAGAATAAAAGCATCCTCATTACACCAAGCTGGAATTCGAACCCGAAACTTACCATCAAATGCAATAGACCATATCAGACGAGCTTGCCATCTTATCCCGCAAGCCCAACGATGTGGGTGATTTAAAATAACGAATGAATAAAACATAAACCATCAAGCAATCTAATCAAACCAAAAATGTCAGTAACATTTAAAATGCAATATTTCACCCTACAAGTTTGGATAATTCAAATAGGATTAAAAAAAAAAATACACGTCTTTTTGATATTTCTGTTAAAAAAAAAGAATGTCTTGGAACTGTTCAAAATAATCTTGCAAGATTATTTTACGGTTCGTAGAAACTCTGTCTGGAACAAATCCGACAGTAATACTCTGGTCGAAGAAACGTCTTTACACTCTTATGGAAAAAAAAAAGTTATCGAGTTTTTTTTTCTGCGACGGTTTCGGAAATAGAAGAAAAAGAAACCAAAGACGGTGGAGAATTCACCGTGATGTTTCACACTAGCACAATCCGACCGCTAAAACTATGTCCCCGCAGCTAGAGAAAGTTGTCTGGGCGAAAAAACAGACAAATGTTTGGAGTAATAGGTCTACGGTGACCACCTGTGTGGCCTAGTGGCTGGAGTTCCTGAATATAGATCCACAGGTCCCGGGGTTCGATCCCCGGCGCTTCCTTATCTTTCTTTGCAGTAATGGGTATGTAATGGGGTCGATTCATTCTCTTGAGAAAAATAAGAGAAGATACTTGGATGAAAGAGTAGCAGATACAGTTTAGAAAACTGAGATTAATGATCGGAACCCCTCTATCCTTGGAAGTTGACACTTCCTTCGCCAACAGACGATGGCCTCCTCGCTAGGAATGGCTCGATTACGGGCTGACGCCGTGAAAGTTTTTTAAGCCTATAGTCTGACTTTCCTAACATCTTACAGCTAAAAAAGTTACTAGATCTATTTTAATGTTTTCATACGTCAAATCATGAGAGCTGCAGTCATCAGTTATAAATAATTTATAACACTTATAATAAAATAAAATCTTTTCAAATTTTTACCCAATAAATTGAATGTTTTTATTATATATAAGGCCGTTTGTATAAAAATTGGATTTTACTTTGTCTGAATAGTGTCAAGATATAAAGTAAATGTTTGAGTTGAAAATATATCTAGTTTATATTCTAAATTTTGTTGTGATGGCATCAAGAAGTATTTTTGGACTATTTCCAAAATTTTAGCGAGAAATAATTAAGAAAAGAATAAAGATAAAAGATGTAATACAATGAAAACAGCAAAGAAACTATTATGTATGTGAACTTTTTAAAGATCCACAAAAGTGAAACCTTTTTTTGTTATTACAACAATTTTGTATATAAATGTACAATATACAAAAACAAAAACTTGCTCAGTTAAAAGAAATGTTACAAGAGAAATTTCTGGTTAAAACACAAACGCGCCAGTATAGAAAATAAGAAGAAGAAGAAACTGAAACTTTATAAACCACAAAACTAGAAATGAGTAAAAAAAATAAAGATTAAACAAACGACGTTTCTAGAGTAAGAATCATTTCTCCTTGATATTTTTATAGTCGTCTGGATCTAAACCATGTATTCTTATTTATATTATTACTTTTAAACTTTTTCTCGAACCCTTGAAGATAGAAGTTTTGTGACCGTAAAAAAAAACTAACTCAAGATTTTGATAAATGTTGAAGTTTTGTGACCCCTTGATACCGAAAAAGTGTTTTTGCGATGCCGTCTGTTTGTAGCTCAGACTAGAGTCGAGACCATTTTACCGATCGGGCTAAAATTTGGCATCCCACCCGAGGGATTTTTGGAATTAGAAACGTGACCCTAAATTTAAGGGTAGCTTACTGAGAGACAAAATAAAAATATCTTAAAATCCATTTTAACAATTTCGATTAAAATTCGTATATAAGCACTACAAACAAAATGAAAATTCTCGTTTTTTGATGAAAATAACGTTGAGGGTATATTTCATAAGCGGAAATGTCCCATTTTTATTATATTTCCACAACTATCTGAGGTACGATGTATTATCATTGTAAAGTTGTAGTGTTAATGAAAATAAAAAACTTTTATTTAAAAAATATTTTTTTTAAACCAATAGTTTCAAGATGTATAAGCAAACATATTTTTATGAATGAATGTCTGATAATTGGAGAACTGATTATCATTCTCTTTGGAGGACATAGATGTTACTCTTTTTTTCAATATGAATCTGTAAGATTGTATATCCATTTATTTAATCACAATGGTGGAATGTAATGATCTTTATTCTATAATGTTTATATAATAATGGCTTTTAAAATAGGTTCCCATATCGTAGCAGTTTTAAATAAACAGCCCCATTTTTAAATAAATAAGCGAGAGAGAATATTCTCTGCGGCACACCGTACTATTTATTTTGTTTTAAGTTAGTTAATAAACTAAACCTTCTCTGTATCTATACGTACAAACTCCTAAAACACATTTAAACACCTCCCTTAACCCCAAAACTTCATCAAGTTACGTTCCATCCGTTACCGCCTTGAGATGGGTTGTACCCCCACCTCACCTCCTTTATTCATAAACCACCTCGCCTACCCTCCCCCTACCCCCACCAACACTCCTCACATCTCCCATATTTTACATCCTTCTAAATTTCCTATTCCTTCGAAACATTTACTGATATGTAAGAAAATATGGAAATAGGACGGTATTTCGGGGCCCCCATTTCAGTTTTGACGAGGTTTTGTTTGTTGTGACAGCTTTAAAATACGGTTATTTTCGACCGAATGTAATATGTAAAGTATTCAATATTCGTGAAATGTCTTCCTCCTTATTTGGGCATACTTATTTAGCTGAACATAACTTAAATTCATGGTTATACGATTCACACAATACAAATTTGTATTTTGTTATAATGAACCAGTTAAATTTGGGTAAAAATAAATGGTACGGTGAACCAAAAGGAAATTTTCGCTTCTTAACTACAAATCAAGATATTTACTTAAAATTCTTAAGATGTGAAACAAAAAAAATATAAATAGTCGCAGATATATAATGGAAGTACAGAACATCGAATTTAACCAAATAGCATAGATTAAGTAATAAACACCCGCTTCGGTGGCCGCATGGTCTAAAGCGCTAGTCTCGCAGTAGACTAGACTGTGGATGACGTGGAGATTGAGCTCAAATTTCGTTTGGTTGTACTGAGGTTTTTATGAAATGGTTTTCTACTCTTCTTCAATTCAAATGCGGGTACACCTCCTTTAAATATAGCCTTCCTGATCCTTGAAACCATTAGCGTAATTAGTACATAAGAGTATAACCCAAACAGAAAGCAAGACGTGGTGCTAAAAAAATAAAAATAAACACTCTTACAGAAATCTATTGGTCTGGCGGTCTAGGGGGTAAGGTTTCAGACTTCTGTGCTGGGGGAGGGGGGGTCCGGGGTTCAATCCTCGGTCCCGGCACAGATTTATCTGATTACCAAAGCCTTACTTCACCTCTGACAAGATGTGTATTAATCACAACTTGTGGATGTGTGGAATGCCAGGCCTCCACCGTGGTTCGGATTCCAACGTTTTATATGAAGAGAAAAGGTTGTCATTAAATTCCAGAACACCCTTAAAGGACAGATATTCAAGAAATGTTGAGGTCCCCATATGAAGAAATTTAAATGATATATTCCTACTGGAGCAATATATTTTATTTATTTTGGTCAAAAAAATATATTTTGCCATAAAAACTGCAAACAAGACTTACCTTTTATCGCCTCCTCTCCCAACCCACCTTAAATGTGCGTCATAAGGCGCTCTGCTTAGTTTAAAAAAATAAACGTTCACCAGTCACAGAGCGGTACTAAGCAAAGTGGCTGATGGCGCACATTATAAAAACAGACTATGAAATACCGTGCGTTTAGGGTTCCGTTTTATTTGGGACACCCTGTATGTAGCGCTAGAATCATCATCATAGATGAAATTGGAAGATATCAAGAGCTCAGCAAACTAACGCAATAAAGGTTTATTAAAACATGAGAGAATTTAAGTCCGTTAGCGGGGGTTTATTTGAATAATGCATACATTATCAAGCTGTTGTATATCCGTCGCTATAAATTCTGCATCGCTGCATCTCGTATGTTTAGAATACATGCACTAGAAATGTAACACATCTATTATATTCCCGCGGAACTATTAACACCACATGACGCAAAACATGAGTTTAATTCTTTTGTGACGTGTTCAGTTTTTATTTTGTTGTTGATTTTTTCACTCCTCTAAAACAAAGATATCTATCCACACAAATCAAACGCATTTGGAAGAGCGAAAGGCGTTGCTATATTTTTTATAGATACTAACAAAAAGAGATGGTAACTAAATGTGAAGCAAAACTAATCTATAAATACTCGTTTTCGGTTTAGTTATAATCTAATATATAAAAATAGAGAGTATAGAGTATATCTACAACATATACTGGTAAAATGGGGTGTATTAAAATATTTACCCAATAGGTTATTTTTGCGAAATATCTTGAGTTGTGTGAACAGAATATTTATGTTATATTCATAGATTAAATTTTAATTAACAAAATCCACGTATGCTTTTTTTTTTACAAATTAATTCCAAATTGAATTTAAATTAATCCTCTACCATCGTTATTTTGAATTGATTATTGTATTTTTATTCATGTGGATTGGACACATTAAAATTACCTTTAAAGCGCTATGCCTCTTAATGAAACCAGAGGCTAGGTTTCAATATTGACCTCTTTAAAGATTTTCGAGGAAACTAGATGCACAATTATAATCAAACCAGGAATTTGCATCAAAGGGGGGTTTATCGTAATTTTTCATTTGGCGACCGCCCAATTGGACTAATGTTAATAGGGTTTTCTCAATTTAAAATAATACTTTTTTCATTTTTTTAATACCGTAAAACAATTTCATTTGTCTTAATTACTCTGTTTTTTTAAAATTAGGGTAGAGAAAACCACAGAAACCGGGTTCGAACCGTAATACCTAACATAGAGGGAAAACAACGCTATACAATTAAATATATATGAAAGGCGAAGCTTGGAGGATGAATCATTATAATTACGTAGATAAACCGTAACTTATTATTATTAGCACCACGTCTTACTACCCGTTCGGGTTGTACGCACTTACGCTAATGTGTAATGGTAGGGTGATTGTGAGATGAAATGGAGGACCTACAGTTTAACGTGGAATCCGAACCACGGTGGAGGCCTGGCATTCCTCACATTCACAAGTTGTGATTAATACACGTCTTGTCAGAGGTGAAGGAAGGGTTTGGCAATCAGATAAATCTGTGC
>CABFWO010001427.1:77139-128026 GCA_902155825.1 Timema genevievae | reverse complement strand
GGGGGGGTCAAAAGAATTCGAATAACTCTCCAGTAGAAACATAGAATTTAAATTTATCCACACGGTGATATCAACAGTTGTTGAATATTTGTCCAAGGGTGTCCTGGAATTTAATGTCCACTTTTTCTCTTCATTTAAAAAATCTCTCATCCAATGCCACTATGCTCATGACAGATATTCAACAACTGTTGATGTCACCATATGAAGAAAATTAAATTCTTATGTCCATACTGGAGCAATATTTTATTTATTTTGGTCAAAAAAATGTTTTACTATAAAAACTGAACAAATATTAGACTTTTCTCGCGTTCCTTACGTCCCCACCTTAAAGAATATTTGTGGTTATAACATATTATCATATAACATATTGTAGGTATGTAAAGATTTCAATATTTTCCCTCTTTCAAGTAAGTTTAGCTGTTTTTAGATTCCGTTTAGTAGATATGTTTTAAAATCAAGCCAAATTAAATGCTTTAAAACTAAAAATGGCTTTAAAACAACGTCCAAATTACTTACAAAACCAAAATTAAACCAAGATTAATATAACCTACATCTGTGGTCGAATGATCTAACGCGCTACCCTCGTGTTAGACTAACCAACTGATGGCGAGGATATAGGGGTCAAAAATTCCTGTATGGTCAACTGAGGGGGGTTTATCATGAATGGTTTCACACTCTCTTTCCACTCAAATGTGGGTATACTTACTCTAAAATGCTCACTTCCTCATCCATACCCCAATAGAGTAATTATCATATATGAGTACAACCTGAACAGGTAGTAAGACGCGTTGGTAATATAAAAAAGAGTGTACAACTTGCAAGGATGGTGTTGGCCATGGAGGAAGACAAGGGTAGTTTTACACATATTATTGTTTACTGTGGATTCACACGTTGGCCGAAAAAAAAACAAGATCAAACCAGAAATGGGGTCACGGGACGAGCTCTAAGACAATCATGAAAATTCAGCCTCGTCGGCGTTGTCTTCTCACTTTCGATTTGAAATGACTTAAACTTTCATTTTTCTTCTGAAAATTGAAAAATGACGATTTCTGCTTTGTCCATCATAGACTCTGCCTTAAAATATGAGTGAAGAATGACCATGGGCACGGGACGAATCCTGGATAGCTCTGGATAGCTCAGTGGTTAGAGCATTGGCGTACTAAGCCAAAGGTCCCGGGTTCGATTCCCGTGTCCAGGTGTCAATTTTCAGAATGATATCTAACTGAACCAACTACCATTAATATAGCTTCGGCTATTTACACTTAATTTCATTTTTCTGTTTGACATCATCTTGGGAGACCCGATACCATTTCAAAACTAGCCTACTCAATCAGTGCGCTTAAGCCAACCAACTCAATCACTGCGCATGCGCCTAAGCCAACCAACTCAATCAGTGCACATGCGCCTAAGCCAACTGACTCAATCACTGCGCATGCGCATAAGACAACCCATTCTATCAGTGCGCATGCGCCTCTCAAGCAAGATACTGCAGCTTCTGTTAGTAAACTATTTGAAATAACTCGTTAAATGGAGAGCGCTTGTGAATCTCTGGATGATTATTTTTTATTAATTTCACGACACAATAAATAACAATTTGAAAACATACATTATTAATATTAATCTTAAAGATATGTTTATCCACTAGAAAATAAAATAGATGTTGAATGATCTGTTTCTAGTTTGTGTTTGCAATACATCATGGGTCAACATGCTAGCGTGAGAATTTCTGCGACACTCGATCAGATTCTGCTCTCAATTTCCGGCCAAAGTGTAGATTAAGTTTTATATTATTTTAAAACTAGATCAGGTAGTTTGGTTGTGTTGTTTTTAGGAATGGCAGGATCATAAGTTCCGCTGGGATCCGTCCGAGTACGGAGGTGTCACCGAGCTGTACGTCCCTTCGGAACACATCTGGCTGCCTGATATTGTGCTTTACAACAAGTGAGTACTCAAAACTAGATAATGTTTCATTTGTACACCTTTTTACGCTCTCTCTTTCTTTCTCATCACCTTGGAGAGAGAAGTATTGTGATCATCAAAAAAAATTAAATTTAAGATTTTCATCAATATCGACGTTTCATGACGTCCTGGAACAAAAAAAAAGGTTTTTTTTTCACAATGCCGTCTGTCTGTCTGTCTGTCTGTACCTCAGGCTAGAGCCGAAACTATTTTCCGATAGGGTTAAAACTTTGTATCTAGGCTATTCATAAGGTACTCCTAGGTTTTTTTAAATTGGATATCTTACCCTTAATTTAAAGGTAATTTAATGTAGGGCAAAAAGAGATAAAATCGATTTTCTCTAAATGATCTCCAGACGATTTTGATTAAATTTTTATTTCCCATAAAGATTACTTTGAAGATACTTTACATAGGGGAAATTTTCCAATTTTAATAATAACTTCTTATATATTTGAGATACGAAATAACTCATACTGTAAAGTTGTAGTACTATTAAAGATAAAAAATCTTTTATTTGATATATATTTTTATAAAACCAATAGTTTCTGAGCTATAAGCAAACTTATCAATACTTTTTAATTCAGGTCTTTGAAAATAAATTTGATTCTTATGCTCTTTGGTGGACAAAGATATTTCTCTTTTTTCAATTTTTCTCTAACATTGTTCCTAGTTTCTAATGCCATAGAGTAAGTAACAGTTCATATTATTTCATTAATGATCTTTGGTGTAATGTTTCTATAACAATGTATATACATATTAGTTCTTTTCACAACTGCTACGAGTTTTTAGTTGATGTCTATTTTAAGATAAGAGCTGTGTACTGTTGCATTTTATTTTCTATTAAAAGTAAACTAAAATGAAAAAGACCCCTGTTGGAAACATTAGTCTTTATTTTGACGTGAATCATATTTTAAAATAACGTATCGTTTAATTAAATATCACCTTAGAGATGAAAATGCTTGCATGGAAATGTCTCGCTTACCGAGGTAACCCCCTTTTTGAAGTTTTATGTTAAAAAGAATTTTTCTGAAGAGAATATATACAATGTTTGCTTTAGTTTAATATTATAAATAGTTTAATTTCAAAAGTTCTTGAATATTTATTATGAGCCAAGCAGTACTTGAATATATACTTTCTAAATATACATACATACCTAATCACACCATTCCCTTACAGGGTAGGCAAGAAACTGTGAATATATAACAAAAAACAAACTCATATGCTTTATAAATTACTATAAATACTTTTTAGAAAAAATTGCAAGTTCCCATGACCAATATTTAAAGAGTTTTGAGATAACCATTAGTAGAAAATTGAACTAAAATTATATAATGAAAAAATATTTTATTTTTCGGCTAAAATTTGTTTGTAATAAAAAAATCAAATATAGTATTTTCTTCCGTACAACCTTAAGAGCTAGTCTATTGTTCTACATATGTTTAAAAAACAGGCTCACAAACTTTTCAATTTAAAGTTTTTTAACGTAAAATTTCTTATCCGTTTTATTATATCAGCATTCGACTTAAAAAAATTCTAGATAAGACACAACATCCAGTCCCTCGGGCGTTATTTGATCACTGTAATAGGGAAACCCCAGTTTTACCAATGATATATTTTTAGTTCATACTTAGAACCAAACCCGGGGCTTTTAACCCAGCAAACAGAGGGGCTACTGACTGAGGTAGGGTCTATCTAGTAAAAAGTTAAAATATTGAATATGTTTTAAAAAAAAGGAATGAATCATATTTTGGCGAGTTACCACTAAATATTAGAATATAACCAGCTTCCGTGACCTAATGGTCTAAAACGTAAACAAAAAAGACTGGGCTGCTTATGACGGTGATATTGGGGTTCGAATCTCACTCGGGTTTACCAAGGGTGGTTTTCTCCTAAATAGCTATCCACTCTCTCGCCAATAAAATACGGGTGCACTGGCTCTAAATTCAACCTTCCTTATATACATATATATGTGTGTTTGTGTGCGTGCGCGCGCGCGCGCGCGCGTGTGTGTGGATTATAATGGGCATGTGTAAACATATTCTGCAATATTAATACTTATAATACATGATCTGGTAAATATATATCTCGAAGGTTCTTGGAAGTATATTTCAAGGAATATAAAAACTCTTTCTGTAAAGTGTCTTGCGTCGTCAAGAGTTTTTTTATATATATTTAGCTTTTAGACGTCGATATTGACACTTTGTCAAACGTGATAGCTTCGGAAAAATTGTAGATCTAGTAGCTTTTAGAAGTGTATTAAAAGGGTCGATCATAGGTACCTACTATCAAACGATATCCTCAACGCTTATTGGAGTGTTCAAACGAACTGCAGACATTCGGATGACCCGCAATATACGAGTAGCGGTTTGACATTTCAAACAACAAGGTTAACTTTTTTTATACGCATTGCGCCTTCTTACTACCCTTCCAGCATTTAATTATAAAATCGGGGTAAGGTTGAGTAATGTAGAATTTGTTAGAGAAGTACCAGTTTCACTCAAAGGAAGAGAATGAAAATATTTAGGAGAAAAAAAAGTTAACTTTGCATTACTTTCAAGCTAGGGATTAAAAAATATAAAAAATAAATTAAGGGAAATGACTTGTATATTTTTATAACTCTTTCTTTACCTTTCGAAATTAATACCATGCACAATTCTCCGAAAGCTCGATTCAATTGATTACTGGCGCCGTGAGATGAGTCCAATACTACCTTTCATACAGGCATGCTTGGCAAGTTGCATCGTTGCATATTAGTGCCGTGAGATAAATAAAATACTACATTTAATACAGGCATATTCATCACAGGCAAACCAGACTAGATGAGCTTGACGTTTTGTCCGCGTGACCACCAATACGGGTTATTACTCCAAAAATTTTGGTGAAAGTTTTCGTTGGAGCTGTGTATACATAATGTCTTATTCAGGGTGTCTATAAATTACATTAATCATCCCATTCATTATCAGTCTTAATCTTCTTCCTGTCTTTCTTTTTTTGTCTTATCCCACTCGGGTTGAGGGGAAGAGGGGGTAGAGTTTTTCTATGAAAAGTCACACGAACTTGCCATATCGTTTTTAGCGGGCCTGTTTTACCTCCGGATGCTCTTCCGGGTGCTAAACCAGGGACACTTGACTGGGAAATCAAAGTGAATTCTACGAACGAACTATTCGAAAAAAAAATGTAATATCCCAATTCGATAAATATATAATTTGACCCATCTTAACTCTAAATATATCACATGAATTAAATTGTTGAACAGATACAATTAAACCAGATTTACTGATTTTTTTTTAAATTCCAAAAAGTTAACTGACTAATTTTTAGCCATATTTTCTATTATTGAACTAAATTATAAATAAAGTATTTAAAATACTTGTTAAATTTTTTTTAGATTAGGTTATTAAATAATTATTTAAATAATGAAAATATTTGAAAAAGTTGATTTTTTCAGGCCAGCAAAAGATTTACTAAACAAACAATTGTGTTCATAAAAATAGACTAACAACTAATTATTATATTAGGAACATAAATTTAAATTTTTTCCTTACCAGCACACAATTTTTTTTTCAAACCATACGGCTCATGATATTAAGGCATCATTCTCGCAATAAACTAGACTGCCAATGACGGGAAGGTTGGGGTTCGAATCCTTGTCGGATGTATTAAGATTTTTTCCTAAATGATTTTCAAGTCTCTCTCCACGCAAATGCAGGTACACTTCCTCTCAACGGAACCTTAATCATCCCTATCATATTAGCGTAGCTAATACATATGTATAACTTGAACGGGTAGTAAGACGTAATGCTAAAAAAAAAAGGATGTGTTTTAATATCTCAAACGTTTATTGGGAAATTACTTGACAACTCTCTTGGGTGGTCCAACAAGTAAACTAAAACTCTCCTAAATATTTCCTGTATCGGACAGGAAATGGACAGCTGTTGATTGAGTGTAATCATTCATTCATTCTGTCAAGGGGCTCCGGCAAGAAATTGACTCTCTACCATTTCAAAAAGGACTGGAGGCGTTTCGAATATACGTTATTTATATACAAGATTGATGTGCCTCGAAACTTGTTCGAAGGAAAGCGTGTGGGAATAATAATAATAATAATAATTCTAAGATTGTAATTGATTGATTATTTTTTAATTACGAAAGAACCAAATTGAATTTTAATCACGATTTATGTTGTTGTCAAAAAAAAAGGAGAAATTGTGTTTCTAATATGAATAGCTGTTAAAATACATTTAATTCAATAAATAAATATTTAATTAAATAGTTTTTTAAATAAATGGTACGGTTCACGCACAGACTTTCTCTTTTTTTTTTAACATAATGTAGAGAGATTTACTAAAAAAAAAGCATAAGATTTGTGAAACGAAAAATATACATAAGTGAATAAAAACTACCAAGGGGCATGAGTGAGATAATATATACTGTTTCAGAAACACTCATAATAGAGGGACCTCTCTATTCACCAAAGTTCTTAACAATATTTTATATATATATATATATATATGATAATAGCTGTGAAACTATTGCTTATATATTGCAAAAAAAAATATTTTTAATAGTACCAAAACTTTATGATGATAAGTTATTTTGTATCTTAAAAAGCTGCGGATAAATTATCAAAATTGGATACCTACGTCCATGTAAAGTACCTTCAATGTAAGTTTCATGGGAAAATTAAATTTTTCATTTTGTTTGTAATATTAAACAATGTTTAGATACAAGTTTTAATCAAAATCATTATAACGAATTTTGATCAAATATATTCTCTTCTCATTTATGTCGCCACTATAAACCAGTGGTCTTCAAACTGTGGATCACGAGCGGATTTTTGGTGAGTCACGAAAAGTTTGTTTTTCAATGTGAAAATGTTGCAATTCTTTTTAAATAGAATATTGTGGACAAAGTATTAAAGGAAAGAAAATGAGGCAGGTAAGGAAATGGGAATAGGGATTCTTTCTCATTACCGTGACGTGGACATCAATGACGTAATCAACTGGAACCGTAAACAAACGAACCCATCGTACACGCCTCATTATGAGAAATAGATACGTTTTGTTTTGTAAAATTATATTCTATAATATTTTTTTTTAAAAACCGCAGTAAAGAGTGTAACTAAATATCACCCCCGTTATTCCCATATCTATTTAAAGCTAGAAGGAGGGGGAGGGTGGTCGCTATAAAATTTGTTGGCTGTTCTGAAAGGTTTAAGGAAGCACTGGTGTAGACAAAATGTTATCACAGTAAAGGGGGAAAGTCAGTTCATAACTGAGAAGGAACTTGGCAGCACATTCAATGGAAGGAAGGACTGACGGTAGACTTGATAACAGGTCCAGGGCAGGTAGCCTGCAGTTAAAAGGGAGGATTGAAAAGGAAAGTTTGACGTAGGGTACGCCGCCCCCCTCCTCCCCAAACCTTCTCTCCCCCCCTGAACATCAAGCTCTAGTCGAGATACACCTTGTAAAGACAGGAAGACCGCTGGACGGGACACGTGACTTGACAGATAGTATCCTGGGCAACAACAACCCCCCAAAAAAATAGGGGATGAAGGGAAGGAAAAAGCGATGTTTCGGATGAGGGAGAGAAAGAGAGCGGCAGATAAAGTTAGACAGAAGCAAGAAATTCATCGGTAGGTATAGACAGGCTCAGGGGCATGTTGATGTAATTGATTAATTTTGTGTAAGATTAATGATCAGGTTTTTTTTTCTTATATAAAGTTGTGTTATTGTAAATTTTTTCTAACATGCCACAACGCAACCCGCCAACCATACCTGTATGAAGTGTAGTATTTGATCTATCTCACGGCGGTACCATGTGACAATGCGACCCGCCAAACAGTTCTGTATTAAATGTAGTATTTGATCTATCTCACGGCGGTACCATGTGACAATGCGACCCGCCAATCATGCCTGTATGAAGTGTAGTATTTAACTCATCTCACGACTTCAGTACTCGATAGTTATTGTTGAGCGTTCGAAGAACTGTACATCTAATTTCGAAAGGTAAAGGCGTTCTAAAAAAATATACACGCCACTTTCCTTAATGTATTTTTATATTATTTAAGACTTATCTTGGAAGTTACACAATATTCCTCCCAGTATGATTTGTTTCCCACCACGTACTTGGTACCTACCCAGCCTAAACGCGTACATTAAATTACGCTGCTTGAATAACGAAAGATGAGGCAAGTAAAATTTTAGAGAGAAATCTACCCGTGCAATTTGCGTGGAGGGTGAGTGAGAGGCCATTTAGGAAAAAAAACAAGTCTGCGATACCTTACCGGGATTCAAACCTTGATCTCCTTGTGACTGAGAATTCAGTACCAACACAAGGGTACCCACTTCGATGTCCTCGAGGTCTAACGCGCTACTGTCGCAATAGACTAGACTGCCGATGACGGGGAGATCAAGGTTCCAATCTCTGTTGGGTGTATTGAGGGTGATTTTTTTCTAAATTGTTTTCACACTCTCTCTCCACGCAAATATGAGTAAACTTCCTCTAAATATAACCTTCATAATCCTTAAAGTCATTAGTGTGATTAGTACTTAAGCGTATAACCCGAACGGGTAGTAAGACGCGGTGTTAAAAAAACACACGAGAATGATGAATTGTATCGTGCAGCGACCGTTGCAGATCCGAAAGATAACGCTAAGATTTGATTATATATTCTTAAATTTTTTATATTTATTTAAAAACAAGCATCCACATCTGTATTAGCTTCAACATTTTAAGTTACATGATTTAAAATTATATCAATATATAAACCACTAGTTTTTTTAAAAATTGTGATTAAAAATATTCCTCTAAGAATAGGTAACCTTTTTATTTTTCGGCTAAGGAATGCTTAAGAACCGTATCATGAATTTTTGAATTGATCACAACTGTGTGATAGAACCCCAGAATAGGGGAAGGTGGGGGGGACTCCAAGAATTCGGTAGTCCTTATCTTCCCCGTCAACAAATCTTAAGTCTACGTTTCCTGGAACTATTCAATAATACATGTATTGGATAGCAGCCGCCCCGTACACCCGGCTCATATATCATAGCGACTAAGATATTAATGTGCGCCTGCAGTTAGAGGACTCGCGAAGCATTCTTCCCCTTTAGACTCCCCCCACCCCTTCTAGCCTCTTCCCCTCCCCCTTGTAGTTATTTGGAAGCCGGTTGTACAAGGAATGGAACGCGGCCTTGCAGTTTAAACTTGTTCGCTATTTAAACCAAGGCAGGGCCGTATTTTAGAAATTTTCCTTAGTATAAAGGGAGGATTGGAAGGGTGAAGGGGGTTCTAAATATCCATTTTTATAAGCAAGAACCTTGTTTAGAAAAAAATTGCAAAAATCTCTTTTTTTTTCGGATAAAATTGATAACCTTTACTAAATTATTACTCTTATTTTGGCCAGCCTCTTTGTCTAGCGGTTAGCAATCCTGCTTATTTTTATCAAATCAATTGTTTCTATGCATTTAACCCAAATGGGTAGTAAGACGCGGTGATGATGATAATAATAATTGTTTCTAATCTATAGGCAAATATATATTTATATTTTTTTATGAAGATCTTTAAAAAAATTGATTGTTATGCTCTTTGGTGGAAATAGATGCCCTTTCCCCGATGTTTCTGTAACAATGTATACCATTTCATTTATAATATTTCGCGGAGTATCTCTGCAACAATTTATATTATTTAGTTTCACAGATATTAGGAGTTTTTTAGAAAATGTCTTCGGTTTAGGATAAAAAAGAGAAAAGTCTTTGTGGTGAATCGTACTACTTATTCTGAGGGGGTCAACAATTTTTTTTTTTAAGTTTTCAAATCAAATTCTAAAGGGGGAACCTATCCGTTATGGCTCACCCTCATTCGGTCAAAAGAATCACTAAAGGCCTGTTGCTTCCGTCTATCTCCTTGTCACCGGACGTTAGAGTCTAAACCAATGAAATGAACTGTTACCTTCAGTGATGGATCACCTGTCTCGAAACATCAACCCACATTCCTCCTCCCTTTCTCCTTCTTAACCACAATCCCCTCCTTCACAGACCAACGCAATCTGTCCGCTCTTTCAACTTTCCATATTTTGATTGATCTTATACTTTCTATTATTATTATTATTATTATTATTTTTTTTTTCTCATCCAAGCCGTCGTCTGGGATAACTTACTATATTATTACATCGTCTGATGGAAAATAACAAATCTCTATAGATTTTATTTCTGACTTGCTTCATTGAAAGTTGCAAAACATGCCCCAGGGTTGATGGTAAAAAGAGGTCAACTGAAATTGACGTATCGTCTTAGACTGGGTCTCTATTGATGAATAATGCATTAAGCTTGATTCACACTGTCGCAGAAAAAATAGAGAGAATAAAGCTAGGGCTCCACAGGCGTGAGTTTACTGCTTAAAAGAGTGTTTTTTTTAAGATAGAATGGCTTCTATCTTGAGCTTGCTATATGAGCAGTAAAATTCCTGCTTTTGAACAAGCGGGAAAATAACTGGTACGCAGCCGTGGGATGGCTTCAAGTGCAGCTTTTCACTGCGAAGTTCGTTGACAGAACAGAACTGCAAAAGAAGACTTGCTTCTCATAATATGTGTATGGGTTTATTTTAGTATTGTTATTTTTTCAGCAGAAAAAATCAACAAATAAACACCTTACAAAACAATGGAGACATTCAAAATTAAACTTAAACAAGCACATTAATTACTTAATCACTGCGGACAACAGCGGACAGTAATTTAACGTGTGTGGAGCCAGAGACGAGCGATATGTTACTGCTCGTAAAATGGAACCATCTTTATACTCAGGCAGTAAAACCTTGAAACTGCCGCGGTTTTTCGGACTGACGCAGGAAATTACAGCGCATGTAGCCATCAATTACCGTTGGGTACTATTTTCTAGCAGTAAAAACCTGCTCTTTGAAGCCCTGGTCTTACCTTATCAAGTGTCGCAGCAATTCACACGCTTGCAGAAATGTGTGTTGATCCTCGGTGTTTGCAACGATAGCTTGGAAGTTATCACCTGCTTCGGTGGCCGCATGGTCTAAGCAAGGCGTCACCCTCTCAACAGACTGGACTGCCGATGACAGGGAGATCGGGGGTTCTAATCCCAGTCGGGTGTACTGAGGGTGGTTTTACCTAAATTATTTCCCCCTCTTCCTCCACGCAAATGCGGGTACACTTCCTCTTAAGTTCAAAATTCCTCTTACATAGCTCACTATATTAACTATCCCACATGCGTATAACCTGAACAAGTAGTAAGACGAGGTGCTAAAGAAAAAATCTGACCATCCACATATTTTATCTTCGAATACATAAGCAGATATTTAAGTTGAATCTATTCAGACACCCTAGATCAGTAGGTATTGTGTCTGCCTGCTGAGATAAGGGTCCCGGGATCAATTCCCGGTATGGAAGAAAAATGTAGCATTAGTGAACAGGCTTCTTCCTTTGACAGTGATGAATTAATGGCAGGGGTTTTGGATGTTGTGTCTGTCCTAGATTAAACTTAGTTTAGAAGTCGTGTATCTATTTAATCATTTGGTTCAAAAGGTGCATGAAAAAGAGGCTTACCTAAAATAAACAAAATATAAAAATTAGAGTTTATTGTAGAGGTGAATGATTTTATAACATTGTGCGGTATTGTGTTGTGAATCAAATCACAACAGTAAACGTAGCTGTCTTCTTGTTTTTTTTTTTTTTGTATACGACTGATTGAGTCATTTGGTTGTTAAATTTGATTTTATTGGTTCTAACAAGCAGATTTTTATGGAAGAGAGCGGACACAACTGAGATTGTTTCTACTAGTGCTTGTTGACAATTATTGCAGCTCACGCTGATTTTTTTTTTGTGATTTATTTAGATATCGTCACGTGACCACATTTCGGCTAAATAATAACGAGTAATACATAGCACATAATGTGCTAAAAGGTTTAAACAATATCGTCAACGATAGCGTTCATAGCTGAAGGATAATAAATAGTGCAGAATTCATAAAGTTGACACAACTTTAGCTTTCTAATTTATACTTATTATCCATGGAGTTGAGCACAAGTGACTCTTGGACTTGGGACGTATCAGCCAATGAGAATGCGAGGAAGGATTATAGCCAATTAAAACGCCAGTACATACAACAGACGGAAGTGATCTTATGTTCATATAGTCCAGATAAGATAGTTATTTTCTTAAATTAAATTTGCCATCCACTTTCTCGACGTGATAATTAGGAGAAAAATCGTAGAAATTGAATGTATATACTTTGGACTAAATCGACTTGTAACTTTAACGTTTAAAAAAAAATTCATAAAAGTGACGAAAACTGGTATTTTCACTTTTAAGGTGTGAAAAAAATTTCCTGAAAAACAAAAAAATAATCCGTGATAGCGCTTAAAAAGACGAAAAAAATGAGCCCTGGTGGATTGAAATCTGTTCACAACTTTTTCAATCAAAAATCAAAATCACGAAAAATTTCCATTTTATTTTACATTTAATTACAGGGGTTGTAATTGTTGTAGGAATTTATTTCAGGGATTAAATTGTAGCTCTTGTTATTGTCTACTTACAATAAAAATTTCTTGCAAAAATAATTATAACTTTTTGCGGAAATCGTGAGTATGTAAAAACAGGTGTTCCCGAAAAATGTCTTGAAAACATCCAATTATGGTCATAAAGTGATTTTTCAAAGCGCTATTTGTTTGCAAAGAGTTTATATAAAACCCCCATAAAATGAAATGTAATTAGGGTCCGATTTAATACCTAAAAAACGCGTCTGAAAACCGGGGTGTTTGTTGCTTCGGGCGCTCGGGCGTGCGAGCGGAGAAGTGGCGAAGTGGTGGGGGGGAAGCCGCTCTGGCATCTGGGCTCGCCTTAGGACCCGATATTTGTGGGTTCAAACCCAGCTGAGGCCGACGAATTTTTCTTGAGTGATAAAAATCCGTTAGTATTCCCTTCAGTCTCAGCAGCAAACATAGACTGTCCACACCTTTTTTCTTATCATCCATGTTGTTGCATGCAGGAACTGAGACTGATAAAACTAATGATACGAAAACAGACCATGTACGGTCTTGTTGTAAATACTGATGCATACTGACAGTTTGACTGATCGTGTAGCAGCCCTATTAGATCAGGCTTTTATTTAGCCTGTTCCGTCTACAGGAACTTGATAATTTGGGTGCATTTTATGTAACATTTGTTTCAAGTAATCTTTGTACTTTCAGCTCTCACCAATATTATCCTAATTTATTTTATGATTTGATAAACTATATCCTGCCAGTGGTCTTAATAGTATCATGTTAGATGCTTACACTCATTTGCGTTGTTGCTTATTTAGTACCCATTTTAACGCACCACATAAAAATATTGAAACTGCTAAGATTTTTTTAATGAAATTTTGTCAAGGTTTCCATTATTACTCTTTTTAGTAATGTGCGTTTCATTGTGTTCAATTGATGTAGGAATTGAGCTAGGTTTATTATTTGAAACTTTGGTTGATCTTAGGAGAGATGACATTCTAAATAGTTGTGAGAAATAGGCATATATCTGCTTCAACATAGTAAACCCTCCTTTAATTCAAAATTGTAACAAATGCTTATTTAGCCTAAATACAAAGTATGGAATTATTCTCCTTCAATTCCAAGTTGCAACAAAATCGTGTTTAAATATCAAGTACTGCATCATTTTTGTACATTTCTAAACATATTTTTGTTTAAATAATACATTTTTTCACATGGATTAAAATGGTATTGTATTTTATTTCCCCAAAATTTAAACTAAAATTTACTGCTGCAGTCCTTCTTTGAGATGAAAAAAAAATTAGAAGCATACAAAATGTTTTTAAAAAAAGATTTATCTATTTAATTGTTTAGACAATATTTCGTCATACAATCAGAAAAATATTACATAGCATATATTTTCTTCCAAAAAAACGTTATTTTTATTTTACTTCTACATTAACAAGCTTTTACTTTACATTATTTTATTTTAATTTTTAAATGTTTCACTCAAATTTGATCTTAATTTCATATTGTAAAAAGTTGATTTAGTTTGTTTTTAAGATATATGTGTCTAACAATTATATTTTTGTCTTTAATGTATGGATTGACTTACTGTCTGAAACCTTAACTCAGTCGGTAGTATTCATCTGGTTATCTAAGGGTCTTGGGTTCAATCCCTGGCATAGAAGTAAAAACTATATAATTTGTTAAATGTGGGTTTCTCCTTTCACGGTAATGAATTAATGGCCTGGAGACTGGATGTTGTGTCTGTTATAAATTTAAGTCAGTTAATAAGTTGTGTGCTGATATAATGAGTCAGTTTAGAGAGTGGCCGTTAAATACCCAAAGTAAAAAATATGTTTTTTTTTTTCTCATTTACATGTTACTTGTTTATTTTGGTCAAACTGCATTTGAGTGCAACAAGTTTTACTAATTTCTTATACAAAATTAACAAAATTCTTTTATTTTGTTATGTTTAATGCATGACTCCGATGGAAGGTTTATTGTATTCAAGGAAAAAAGATTACAAAAGGAAACGTTCAGTTACCAAAAGGTCTCCACTCGAAATGAAAGTTTCACGGACCCTTTTGTAGTATTGTCAGGATACGGCTGAAGACCCACAATATCTCCAATATTGAGAGATAGGACGCTGAAAGGGAAGCCTTGCTTGGTTGAAAAATGAACGGAAGCTGTGTGTTCGCTAAAAGCTAGGACCTGTTGCTGGTTATGAGGGAAACTTCCTCCAGGAGATGGAAGTAGGAGCAGTACCAGACAATACCGCCCTGCCCTACACCAGACAACAGAGGAGTCAGGAACTGATCTATCACTTTCTTGCACATTACTTGGTTATAAGACCAGTGCTTGCACATTACTTGGTTATCGGAACCTTCCTTGCACATTACTTGGTTATCGGACCCTTGCTTACACATTACTTGGTTATAAGACCCTTCCTTGCACATTACTTAGTTGTAGGACCCTTCCTTACACATTACTTGGTTATAAGGCCCTTCCTTTAACTTTACTTGGTTATAAGGCCCTTGCACATTACTTGGTTATAAGACCAGTGCTTGCACATTACTTGGTTATCAGGCCCTTCCTTGCACATTACTTGGTTATCGGACCCTTGCTTACACATTACTTGGTTATAAGACCCTTCCTTGCACATTACTTGGTTATCGGACCCTTTCTTACACATTACTTGGTTATCAGACCCTTCCTTGCACATTACTTGGTTATCAGACCCTTGCTTACACATTACTTGGTTATAAGACCAGTGCTTGCACATTACTTGGTTATCAGATTCTTTCTTGCACATTTTTTGGTTTTCAGTCCCTTCCTTGCACTTTGCACTTTACTTGGTTATAAGACCCTTGCTTGCACATTAATCGGTTATCAGACCCTTGCTTATACATTACTTGGTTATAAGACCAGTGCTTGCACATTACTTGGTTATCGGACCCTTCTTTGCACATTACTTGGTTTTAAGGCCCTTCCTTTCACTTTACTTGGTTATAAGGCCCTTGCACATTACTTGGTTATAAGACCAGTGCTTGCACATTACTTGGTTATAAGACCAGTGCTTACACATTACTTGGTTATTAGACCCTTCCTTGCACATTACTTGGTTATAAGGCCCTTCCTTTAACTTTACTTGGTTATAAGGCCCTTGCACATTACTTGGTTATAAAACCAGTGCTTGCACAATACTTGATTATAAGACCCTTGCTTGCACATTAATCTGTTATAAGACCCTTGCTTGCACATTAATCTGTTATAAGACCCTTGCTTGCACATTAATTTGTTATAAGACCCTTGCTTGCACATTAATCTGTTATAAGACCCTTGCTTGCACATTACTTGTTTATAAGACCAATGCTTACACATTACTTGATTATCTATCACACCAATATCCATATGTTTCACAACCATTCTCTCAGACAGCTTGGCCATCCCTGGTTGTTTATGACACTGTTCGTTTGTTTGTTTGTTTGTTTGTTTGTTATCAGTGCGGACGGGGAATACGTCGTCACCACAATGACGAAGGCCGTGTTACACTACACGGGACGAGTCGTGTGGACACCCCCGGCCATCTTCAAGTCGTCTTGCGAGATAGACGTCCGATATTTCCCTTTCGACCAGCAAACCTGCTTTATGAAGTTCGGTTCTTGGACGTACGATGGAGACCAGGTATGTTGCGCGCGCACACTCTCGGAATAGCCTCACTCGGTTTGTTTATTATCTTACATCGGGCGATGCGACATTTTTTACGTCATAAATAATTGTTTCAAGTCCAGACGAACGACGAGATTTTGGTTCTTTGTCCCAATTGCGAGCAACAATTCAGTCCAGTTTTAATAATAACCACCTTTTAGAAAATATAAATATATCTTCTTTTATTTTTCAGCCAATATTTATCACAACTTAGAGTATTATTGATAGATCAATAAGATGTATTACTTTAACTTGACATTTTGCATTTAGTCTGTCTGTCTGTCTGTCTGTTCCACGATAATGGTCAAATTCGTTAACCAGCTTTAACCAAAATTGGGACATTCTTTAAATCCAGGACAAACGACGTATGAACATAGTTTTTCAGTGGAGCTACCGGTCTCAAAAGGAAAGTTGCCTAAAAAGATTTTTCGTTTATTAGCTCATCTAGTAGCTCATCTCAAATGATTTCAATTTAAAATTCTAAGCGATCGCTCTAGTACCTGAGGTACTTTTTCATTTTTGAATAAATAGTGACAAAGGGAAATAATATTAGCTTAAAATACAACAATACATTTAATGAGATAGCTCAACTTGAAATCCAAAGAGAAATGTTAAGTCCATAGTAACGATAATAACATGGAGGGAGGTCTACTGTTCACAGAACTACTAGTAAGACTGTAGTAACGATAATAACATGGAGGGAGGTCTACTGTTCACAGAACTACTAGTAAGACTGTAGTAACGATAATAACATGGAGGGAGGTCTACTGTTCACAGAACTACTAGTAAGACTGTAGTAACGATAATAACATGGAGGGAGGTCTACTGTTCACAGAACTACTAGTAAGACTGTAGTAACGATAATAACATGGAGGGAGGTCTACTGTTCACAGAACTACTAGTAAGACTGTAGTAACGATAATAACATGGAGGGAGGTCTACTGTTCACAGAACTACTAGTAAGACTGTAGTAACGATAATAACATGGAGGGAGGTCTACTGTTCACAGAACTACTAGTAAGACTGTAGTAACGATAATAACATGGAGGGAGGTCTACTGTTCACAGAACTACTAGTAAGACTGTAGTAACGATAATAACATGGAGGGAGGTCTACTGTTCACAGAACTACTAGTAAGACTGTAGTAACGATAATAACATGGAGGGAGGTCTACTGTTCACAGAACTACTAGTAAGACTGTAGTAACGATAATAACATGGAGGGAGGTCTACTGTTCACAGAACTACTAGTAAGACTGTAGTAACGATAATAACATGGAGGGAGGTCTACTGTTCACAGAACTACTAGTAAGACTGTAGTAACGATAATAACATGGAGGGAGGTCTACTGTTCACAGAACTACTAGTAAGACTGTAGTAACGATAATAACATGGAGGGAGGTCTACTGTTCACAGAACTACTAGTAAGACTGTAGTAACGATAATAACATGGAGGGAGGTCTACTGTTCACAGAACTACTAGTAAGACTGTAGTAACGATAATAACATGGAGGGAGGTCTACTGTTCACAGAACTACTAGTAAGACTGTAGTAACGATAATAACATGGAGGGAGGTCTACTGTTCACAGAACTACTAGTAAGACTGTAGTAACGATAATAACATGGAGGGAGGTCTACTGTTCACAGAACTACTAGTAAGACTGTAGTAACGATAATAACATGGAGGGAGGTCTACTGTTCACAGAACTACTAGTAAGACTGTAGTAACGATAATAACATGGAGGGAGGTCTACTGTTCACAGAACTACTAGTAAGACTGTAGTAACGATAATAACATGGAGGGAGGTCTACTGTTCACAGAACTACTAGTAAGACTGTAGTAACGATAATAACATGGAGGGAGGTCTACTGTTCACAGAACTACTAGTAAGACTGTAGTAACGATAATAACATGGAGGGAGGTCTACTGTTCACAGAACTACTAGTAAGACTGTAGTAACGATAATAACATGGAGGGAGGTCTACTGTTCACAGAACTACTAGTAAGACTGTAGTAACGATAATAACATGGAGGGAGGTCTACTGTTCACAGAACTACTGGTAAAACTGTAGTAACGATAATAACATGGAGGGAGGTCTACTGTTCACATAACTACTAGTAAGACTGTAGTAACTATAATAACATGGAGCGAGGTCTACTGTTCACAGAACTACTAGTAAGACTGTGGTAACGATAATAACATGGAGGTAGAGGTCTACTGTTCACAGAACTACTAGTAAGACTGTAGTAACGATAATAACATGGAGCGAGGTCTACTGTTCATAGATATTATCACAGATAATATCAATACCCATAAAATACTACTGTTCACAGGTATTATTTTATGGGTATTGATATTATACATAAAAAGTAACAGCTGCAGACCACATGATTTTATCTAATAATAATATGTAAAAGCAGGTCTAGTAACTTTTCTAGCTGTCAGATAATTCCCTTTTTGTAAAAATTTGACTGTATGTTGCGTCTAGTAATAACACTGGCCCCCACTCCCCCTGAAATTTTCGTTAAAGTATACCTGGTCTGATCACATCCAAATTAACCCCTAAAATATATTCTCAATTTATGTTATTACTATATATAAAATATTTTATTATAATTTTAGTAATTAAAGCTTCTGTGGATATATTTTTAGAATTATCTATCTCGTGAGTTGAGTTTTAAGAATATATTAATCAAGAATTGTGTATCTGCTGTAGCAATATAGATAAAATACAATTTATCGTCAAAAAATAGAACAGTTTATAGTAATAATTATTTTCTTACAACAATAGAGTATGAAGTACATTATTGTGACAAATATAATATAAATGTATACGGTAAGCATGAAATATAATGATTAAATAAACTCAAGCTTTGGAGTATCTTTAAAAGCAGGTTTGTTACGAGTCATAGCTTATCTATGAGATTTGCCATAGAGTAAATTTAATAATCAAAGTTAATCCCCAACAGCAGCACTTAGCGGAGGTTTGAAGAACTAATTTTATAAGCCCTGAATATAGCACGAATTCTGCTAGTCGTTACTTATTTCATCCTTAACCAGGTTAGTATCTAATCTTTGGTTTCTGATTGTAATCAACAATAACCGATGTCAATTTGTTTGTTTATAATGTTCATATTTTATGAAGATATTAATACAATCGTGTGTATAGTGGTCAGTGAAATATTTACAGTGATGAGAGTGATAATGGCTGTCCACACCTGACGTTACTCGGCCGATATATTAAATGATGGAAGAGAAGCACAAATGTGGGTTGCCGCGTCCAACTCAGAGTGAGCTGTTTCTCGGTCACCTCCCTCCTAGGACTACGTGCCACATGAAATTGAAGATAATACTCCAGCGGTTATTTATCGCTTCGAGTCTCAACCCCCAGTGCAATCTGTTCTTCAGAAGTGGAACTACACTTCTTTATGAGAAGAAACGCCACGCTTTGTCCAAATATTGGTTCGTCATTCATCCTTTCAGTAGTTTCAGATTATTCTGGGAGGTTTTCATGTTGTTTCCTTTTATCCTGTCAATCCTCTTTGTCCCCTTCCTGGCCGCTTTCCAAACCACCCACTATAGTGATTATAGTTTAACGGTGTTGTTTGCGGTGATATTATTCGACACGTGTTTCATCGTGGATATGATTTTGAATTTTGTGACCGGCTACACACTTCCTGACACCAAGGAGATTATCTTGGAGCCCAAAAAGATAATTTCACGTTACCTTATGACGAGGTTTTATTTTGATTTCATCTCAGCTTTCCCTGTGGAATGGTTTACTTACGTTTTTTGGGAAAAGACAAACGAAGTAGAAACTAGCATCGGGTTACTGTGTTTGTATTATTTTATCATTTTATTCAAAATGTGGAGGATACCGATTCTTATCAAATACATCCAACGCAACGTCGCCATATTCCACCTTAGCTACCAAGTGTTTGATACGGTTCGTGTTTGTATAATATCTATTGTATATTTTCACTGGATGTGTTGCCTTCACATTCTGGTTAACTTTACATTTAAATTTAGAGGTGGGACCATCGTACAAGACTCTTGGATGGTAGTACACGGTATTCATAAACTTAATAAATTTGGTCAGTATCAACACGCTTGTCTAAGAACCATCTCCTTGACGTTCAGTGTCGATTACGGACACGAACCGACAGACCGCCCTCTAGAAATGGCCGTGATTTGTTTCAACATAATCACAGGCTCGTTGATATTTATTCTACTGACGGTTCACACCGTACAAACTATTTTGCTAATGTTTTCCTCGAGGTTGAAATATGCTGAGGTTCTAAGAGAGGTAGAAGCTTTTTTAAAGAACAAAGAAATGCCTTCCACGACCAGGAAACGTTTGCTTAGCTACTATGAATATGTATTTCAAGGGAAGTACTTTAACGAGAAATCAATCATGAATAATCTACCGAAACATTTTCGCAAGGAAGTCACAATGCACATGTGTAGCCATTTAATAAATCAAGTAGATATCCTAAGCTTATTAGGGCCGGACAAAATCTCTAATGTTGTATCAGAAATGAAGAACGAAGTGTTTTTACCGCGAGACGTGATCGTGAAGGCGGGGACACTTGATAACTGCATGTATTTCATAGTTTGCGGAACGGTTTCCGTCACTACGTCCACGGGTAAAGAGATCTGTCATTTGAGTGACGGAGATTACTTTGGCGAGGTCTCCTTGGTGACTTTTAAAGAACATCGGACGTTGACCGTCGTGGCCGTCGAAATAACTGAGGTGTATCGTCTTGAACACGCGGATTTGAGGAGAGTCATCTTGCCGTATCCTGAACTCTATGAACAGATTAAAAAGCTCTCAATTAAAAGAAGAAAGTATACTTTAGGACTGGAGCATCAGTTCAGGGAGTACTTAGTTAGATCTTCTCAACTATCATTGTATGGTGATTAAATATTGCTCGTTAGTTGGAAATATAACATTTGTTCGTTGTACTTAATTAATCATTACATTATTTAATAAATAGTTGTATTTTTAATAATGTTCATATTTATTTAATAAATAGTAATACATGGTAAAATTATATCTTCGTTGTTATTCTTTAATTCCCTTCTCCTTATTTAAGCCTTAGGCTTCTATGACATGTTTTGGTGTTGAATATTACACTATCTTCATTCAAGTTTTATTTATAATGATGATGATTTATTTTAAATACATATTATCGGAAGGTTTGTGAAAATTGAAGTATTATTATGTGAGAAACATTTTAGCCTACATAATAATACAAAAAATATAATCATCATAAATAAGAGCTGAAGATTGTGTAACATCAATAATAATATCGAAACATGTCGTCATAGAACACTAAGGCTTAATTAAGGAGAAGGGAATAAAATAATAGTAAAGAAGATATATAATGCTATCAATTAATTGTATGTTATGACTTAATATATCTTTTAAATCTATAATCTGGCTAATCCATCTTTAAAAGCATTTCCCATTAGCGGATGTGAATCGTAGATTGTTATCAATAAAAGAAAGAATTGACATAACTGTTCTTACTAGTAAATTTATTGCTCCGTTTTAGTATCAAACTAGACATTTAAAGCCAATAAACATACATCCATCCATTACATTGTTTTGTATGTGGTTGGTCAAATGGATATTTAGGGGCAGGGAAGGGTCTTTTATTTTATCACTGTATATTACTACCCGTTCGTTTTATACGCTCATGGTTTTAGGGATGAGGAAGGGTTATAAATTTATAAGAAGTATACTTGCATTTATGATGAGGGAGATTGTAAACCTCTTTTGGAGAAACCACCTTCAGTACACCCGACCTGGGTTCGAACCTTGATCTCCCCATCTTCGTCAGTCTAGTCTACTGTGAGAGTAACGCCTTAGACCATGCGGCCACCGAGGTGGGTGGAAAGAGTCAATGCTAATATGAGCTTATTTTGGTGACCACCAAATAATGGTGCTTGCTTTATTCATGAACCAAACTAGTGTTTGCCAAATTGAATATAAGGATATATAATTATATTTATTTATTTTGATCACCTGCTTTATCTTTGCTTACGTTAGAACTTATAGGTGTCATTTAGCCACTAGTCGGTGTTAAAATATTGTTTAGTAGCTGTTCTAAAAATGAATATATATTAAACTATGTCATTTAGTAAGAGATTTAAACAAATATTCATAATACGGTATATTAAAATGTTCTTCTTCCTTCAATTTTTTTTTTATATGTTACGAATGCTATTGTATGTGTAGAGGTCGAAGTCGAAGTGGAGGAGATTTGACCTTCGACCTTTTGAAGTTTCACAAGGCCGTATTAAAACTAAAGTATTTAAAATAAAAGGTTCATAACCACTTGTAAATATGATGACGTCCTAAACTCCCATGTTTTTTCCTTCTACCTCTATGGTAACTGGTTGATTGAAATATCTGGAATATTCCAGCGGAGTGAACCAGTTTGAGCCGGAAATGAAAGGTTTCCTGTTTAGGCTATGAGTCCTAATAATGTTTCCCCCTCCCCCTTGATAGAATCATGAAGCCAAGATTGTGGGAGATTGATAATTCAAGTCGGATATTTGGTAATGACCTGCTCTCACTAGAACACGATCGGGCTATGGGACAGTCATTTATATTTAAGGGTAAGACTAAGTTTTTTGGAAAATGTGGTAGAAATAGAGATATTTAAATAAAAATAAGTGCTACTGATAAAAATTCAATGAATTAGTTTTAGAACGTGTTGATCGACGTGACTTTTTTTTATAAAGTTATATTAAACTTAACCCGCTTCGGTGGCCGCGTGGTCTGACGCGCTACTCTTGCAGTAGACTTGACTGCCGATGACGGGAAGACCTATGTTCGAATCTCACTCGGGTGTACCGAGGGTGGTTTGAAAAATATTATTGTACACTTTACTTCCACGCAAATGCAGTTACACTTCCTCTAAATATAGCTTTCCTAATCCCTAAAACCATTGGCGTAATTAGTACATAAGCGTATAACCCTAACGAGTAGTAAAGACGTGTTGATAAGAAAAAATACACTCAATGATTAATGGATGAGGTAGAGGAGGAATTTAAAGAAAATTTACCAGCATTTTCGTGAAGGTGGGAGTGGGAAGCCATTTTGATAAAATAAAAAATCCTGCTATCATTATACCTAGCTGAGATCATATCCCCCCCGCCAACCCGTTTCATCATCACTTGCTAACCACATAATATGAGCTTGACGTTTATTCCGTGTACCAACTGGTGCGAGTAGTAAAAGGGTTTATTTATTTAATCGACCTCTGAAAAGACGCGTTTGTTTGGATTGTGGATCTTATAGTTTGGAACACCCTGTAGATCTCGATCACATTGTCATCCGGTTTCCACGGCGACGGGAAGCACGCCTGAGGGTAAAGAGAGCCCCCTCTTCTTTAGGGGACGGACATTTTAATTATCACCTGTAATCACTAAGGATCACAGTTCAGTGGCGTAAGGAGTGGGTGAGGGAGTGAAGATTAAGCCTTAAACTATCCTCTTCCCACGAGAGTCCTCCTCATCCGTCCGCTACCCCCCACCCCCCCTTCTTATCTTTTCATCACCACGACACTTGATCATGAACTGTAGGACTCTTAACTGCGCTCCAAGCGCATGATTAAGAAACTAAAACCAGTTTTTATCTTACTTTTTTTTTTAGATACTAGTTTATACCGGGATAGCTATAGGTAAATGAAGTGGTCTTAAGGGCACCGTCTACTCAGAGGGAAATACTCTAACACTGCAGTATTTCTTATTTATTTAAATAGGGCTTGATTATATTTATCATGGTGACCTGGAGGTCTAGGGGGGTAAGGTGTCAGACTTCTGTGCTGGAGGGTCCGGGGCTCAATCCTGGGTCCCGACACAGATTTATCTGATTGCCAAACCCTTCCTTCACCTCTGACAAGACGTGTATTAATCACAACTTGTGAATGTGTGGATAACTTGTGAATGTGTGGAATGCCAGGCCTCCACCGTGGTTCGGATCCCACGTTAAACTGTGGGTCCTCCATTTCATCTCACAATCATCCTACCATTACACATTAGCGTAAGTGCGTATAACCCGAACGGGTAGTAAGACACGGTGCTAATAATAATACGTTTGTCATGTCCAATTTTCATAGGCAGAACTTTATCCGAAACGTATAAATGTTAAAAGATCTATTTTCACGTATCCATACAAGTCACGTGGTCTGTTGCTGTAACTTTTGATAACTATTATCGTTACCTATAAAATAACAATAGTAAAATACTGAAATGTTATCAATTTTTGGCCACAAAAAAATTGTATTTGTATTTTCTTACTAAAAGATTTTTCCTATGAAAATTATAATGTTAACATTTGGTTTGATCTCATAAACGTGAAATTTTGCAAGAAACATCGTTGAAAATAACCAACTTTACCTTTTTATGATAAAAAAATTTTAACAAAAATAAGATGTGAGTTTTTTAATCCTATGTAGTGAGACATAATGATACTTTTCACTTCCATGTTGGTGTGAATTCTTTTTAAAAAAATTATTACGTAACGCGTTTTATATGGAAGACTTAGAATCGTCTTTTGGCTCTCCTCTGTTCCGCTCTCCCATGGAGTCAGCCCCAAAACCAAGCTATACCGACCGGGTGGCCGCCATATGTTGGGGAAGATAGTGCCAACATTTGAAGATAGAAGGTGATATGATCAGCACAACGGCTTTTAATCTCAGTTTTCTATACTGGAGACACTACTTTTTCAATTTAAGTAGATCCTCAACCGCTTCGGTGGCCGCGTGGTCTAATGCGTCATTCTCGCAGTAGACTAGACTGCCAATGACGGGGAGATCAAGGTTCGAATCTTGGTCAGACGTACTGAGGTGGTTTTTTAATAATGGTTTTCCACTCTTTCTCCACGCAAATGCAAGTACACTTCTTATAAATATGACCACCCCAAACTGTGATACCATTAGCGTATTTAGTATATAAACGTATAACCCGAACGGGTAGTAGGATGTGGTGCTAGCAAAAAAAATGTGAAGATTGAGTTATAAGTGAGTGGCGTTGATATGCAATCTAATAGGGTACGTTAGTGCAGACGGCTCAATAACAATCAAATCAACGTCAATTCACTTATCACTCATTCTTCACTTTTACTCTTTCTCATTCTTGCATACAGCCTTTATTTTATTTTGTTTTCCTTCATTTATGGCCCTTGGCCCTGTCTAGTGCAAGTCTAAAACCTATTTTGTGGGATGGTGGGCGGCAGGGTGAAAGGCATGGCGTGGCTTCACAACCGACCAAAGTATCCTTCCGCGCCAACAAGAACAAATGGATCACGGGACAGGTCTTGCGGGAAAGTCATACGTTTGAAAATATCAGTTTTCTCGAGAACGAGTGAAATTTTTATGTTAGTACTTTCAACACCTCTTCTAAGATAATGTATCGATGTTTATTAATTGTTACATTTTCTTTTCTTTTTTTGTTTGTTATGCAGCCGGCAGTTTTCTATTGAAAAATGTCAAAATAATTTATGTTTGATCACTGTTAAATTTATAGAGGAGGAGAGGAGGTGTGTATATAAAAAGTATAACTTAATCAACATGCTTCTATTCTTGAACAAACCGTTTCCGAAAAGAAAATTGTAGAACAATAAAAATTCTTGAAGATAACCGGTTGTTCCCAGGGCTCTGCATTTCCACGCCAAATGAAAAGGAGTAATCGCCTTAATGTTAGGTATTGTGTTGTCTGCAGATTGACCTCAAGCATATCAACCAGAAGTTCGGTGACAACAAGGTGGAGTTTGGGATCGACTTGAGAGAATACTACCCGAGCGTGGAATGGGACATCCTGGGAGTACCTGCAGAGAGGCACGAGAAATATTACCCATGCTGCGTGGAGCCTTACCCAGGTAACAAAATAACTATGGTATATATACAGGACCTACTGCTTAGTGCATTTACTGAAGTCATATTTTATTTATTTATAATATAAAGAAAATATTTGTTGCTTTATAAAAACTGCAATCAAGGGAAAAAGTATTGGTAAAATTATGTGATGTTTATAATAAATAAACTGTTGAGACTACCATAAAAATGTATAAACTTAAACAGATCTTACTGAAGCAATATTTGATTTATTTTGACAGAAAAAATCTCTTAAAAATAAAAGTATGGACCTTAAATCACGTTTCCTTAAATCCCATCTTAGCAGTGTTTCCAGGTGTCAGACTTCTGTGTTGGGGGTCCGGGGTTCAATCCTCGGTCCCGGCACAGATTTATCTGATTGCCAAACCCCTTCCTTCACCTTTGACAAGACGTGTATTAATCACAACTTGTGAATGTGAGAAATGCCAGGCCTCCACCGTGGTTCGGATCCCACGTTAAACTGTAGGTCCCCCATTTCATCTCAAAATCACCCTACCATTACATATTAGCGTAAGTGCGTATAACCCAAACGGTTATAAAGACGCGTTGATGATTATAGCAATAATAATAATAATAATAATAATAGCGTTGCTTGCTTGGTGGCTTCGAAGCTATTTTGCGAAGCGTGTTGCATCTTAGACTTGACGAACCTAAGCACTCCAAACTCCATCACACTTAGAGACTCAAGTGTACAAAATTCAAAGAGGTGGAAGAAAATGAGATTTTCACCCTGTAAGGTCTCTTGTTCATATGCTGAGAACACTTGCTCCTCTTCCGCTGACGAGTATACACAATCTCTACTATTGGCGCCTGGACAGTTTTGGCTTGCTTCTTAAAATTACCTTTATCCTGTTTCCTATTCTAAATATACATTTTCTTCTGCGGACTTATTTAATTTACATTCTGATAGGAAGATTCCTTCAGGCCATTTTTTTGTGAAGAAACCAAATATCTTGAGTTGTAGACCATTTCAAAAAAATGTACAAACAAAAAAACTAATTAAAGATCGAAAAAATGTACATTGTGGCAATGCAATACTAACTTTAAGAATTTATTTAAGACTATATGATTTTTGTTTTTATGTTATATATCTTTTAACTCATCCAGCAAAACGTAAAAACATTAACATGGGAAGTGCTCTTTTGACTTTCCGTGACGTCAGAGTTAGGCAACCACATTAATTTTGAAAGTTAATAAACTTACTTTGAATGTCCGTCAAGCGGACAGCAGCCTGCGAGAAAACCTTTGAAGCAGGTGCGTCTCTTGGTGAGTTTTGGGGGAGGGGGGGTTATGGGTAGGGATCGAGGGGTGGTAAGGGCAGTCTAATGGGAAGTGCGGAAAAAATTAGATGTGATTTTTTTTTTTTTTAGTTTATTTATTGCTCATGAATAATGATGTTGGTTGGGGGCAGATCCAGATCATTTTCATAGGGGGTCAATGTTATAAATAACATAGTTACTTACAATGTTAGATTTCTGTTTAAAGCTATTTAATAGTTCATCATTCATATGATCTTACGTATGTTTTAAACCGTGGTCATTCTCCTCATTTTTTTAAAATCAGATAGTTTTTATGAACCATTTGCAGTGGCCCTCCTTCAACAATTTTTTGAAAAAAGGTTCATTATAGAAGCTATGAGTAATTTTCGCCTTGATTTTTTTTTAGTTAGATTATTTTATAAGTCATTTAAAGTGTTCCTCACCTAGAAATTTTTGAAATTTAGCGGCCTCTCAAAGCTATTTAGAGTGATCCTCACCTTAATTTTTTTACGATAGTTAGATACCTCTAGAAGATAATCTTTGAAGTGGTCTTCCATCGACAAAATTTTGAAAATTGAATTATTTTAGAAACTAAGTTATTTGGGGTTGTCCTAGCCTGAAAATTCTTCAAAATGACATGCATCTAGAAGCTATTTGGAGTTGTCCTCCCCTAGACATTATTGAAATTTGGATGACCTTGGAAGCTATTTAGAATTTTCCTTTACTTTTTGTGCCAGATAGATGCCTCTAGTCTAGTAGTTATTTGGAGTGGTCTTCTCCGGCTTATTTTTGACAATAGAATGCATCTAGAGGTCATTTGGAGTTTGATTTAAGGCCATTTTTCAGCTTCATATTCGATAATATCAGAGGATTTGAAATATATAGGCGGGGATTGATTCCAAGGAGCGCCAAATTATTTCCAGAGGGTCAGAGTCCCCCACAGCTCCACCACACATGCTATATATTCTGTATTCGTGGACGAACTGCTTTCAAGCAATTATTAATCTTCTTTGACGTGTGGTAGTTCTACCGTCTCTATGCGGAACAATGTTCGTTACTCGCTATGCACGACAAATATTAGTACATGAAAACGAATATTTTTTCCACACTTGTGTGAGTTATATCAGACATTGATTAATCATTGATGGATAATGGACGTGTGGACCCGAGATGTATGCGCGTAGATAGATAAAAAAAAGTGTATAGATTATTTGTGTTGTATTTTCTTTATAAAATTTAAACTTTAATTTTTTAAATTAACTTTCTAACTTTAACAGTGAGGTCAACTGACCTTTTGACCCTCCCCAAATCCGCGCCTGGATAAAGGTCATGTCAAAAATAAGTTACCCGCTTCGGTGGTCACATGGTCTGACACGCGATAAACTAGACTGCCGATCTTTATAAATAAAATTCCATGGTGTCAGCCTACAATCAAGCCATACCGACAGAGCGACCATCGTCTATTGATGAAGATAGTGTCAACTTTCACGTATAGAGGATACCATATGGTCAGTACAACGAACCCTCCCCCCTTTAATAACCGCCTCGGTGGAGTAGTTGGCTAACGCGCCAGTCGTGTTGAGCTAGACCACCGAGGACGGGGAGATCGAGGTTCGAATCTTGGTCGGGTGAACTGGGGTGGTTTTTCCTAAATGGTTTTCCACTCTCCCTCCACGCAAATGCGGGTTCACTTCATTTAAATTCAACCTTTCCAATTCCTAATACTGTAATTAGTACTTAAAGCGTATAACCCGAATGGGTAGTAAGACGCGGTGCTAAGTAATAATAATAATAATAATAATAATAATAATAATAATAATCCCCCTTTAATCTCAGTTTTATAAACCGGAGCCGCTAATTTTTCATTCAAGTAACTCATTTTCCCTCACAAGGCTGAGTTGACCCACTGATTCACGGGGGAAAAAATATCTGGAAGCACTTGGAATCGAGGTCGGTGCCTCTGGATCTGTAGCTAGGAACTCTGATCACTGTATCACCGAGGTGATCTTCATTTCGATCTATAGAATCCAAAATGGCCCAAATATTTTAACTAAAATAATATTAGACCAGTTTGCGAAGGCTAAATAAAACATGAAAAATTATTTTTAAATTATTGTTTCTGTGTATTTAGATTTTTAATATGTATTCTTATGTTTGTATTTTTAAGTAAATATTTGTTTAATTAATAACGAAAATTTTGTTTCTTATATAAATACATAAAAAAGTGAAGTTTTTATTAATGTCTTGAGAAGGCAAGGAGGCATTTTAATATTTTGCCTAGGGTGGCAAAAGGGCATGTGTTGGCCCTGCCTTGCTGCGATAGATGCTTCTTTTTTTTTTAAGACATCTTCTTCAACATCACGCTCCGTCGGAAGACCCTGTTCTACACCGTGAACCTGATTGTCCCCTGCGTGGGTATCTCCTACCTGTCAGTGCTGGTGTTTTACCTTCCGGCAGACTCTGGAGAGAAGATCGCCCTGTGTATCTCCATCCTACTCTCGCAAACCATGTTCTTCCTGCTCATCTCCGAGATAATACCTTCCACCTCCTTGGCCCTACCCCTCCTGGGGAAATACCTGCTGTTCACCATGCTGTTGGTAGGCCTGTCCGTCGTGATCACCATCATGGTTCTCAACGTCCATTACCGGAAACCCAGCACACACAAGATGGCGCCGTGGGTCAGGAAGGTCTTCATAAGGAGGTTGCCGAAACTCCTGTTCATGAAGGTACCGGTGTGTTCCCCTTTTTTTATCACTCAACGGGCAGTTTTTTTATTTCCAAACAAAACAAAAAAGCGTGTTTTATGACCACGCCCATGGGCTGGAAAAAAATTGAAGGTCAAACAAACTATGGTCGGATTCAACTAGGAAGAAACCTATCTGACAGCTACAAACGATACTAATGGTAGAGAATATGAAGCTTATTATGATGACGACTGTTCTTAGATGCATAGAGATTAAAATGAATGGAGTGAGCTGTTGTCATTCTGATGATCAAAGTTCTTAGATGCATAGAGATTAAAATGTATTGAGTGAGATGTCGTCATTCTGATGATAAAAGTTCTTAGATGCATAGAGATTAAAATGTATGGAGTGAGCGGTTGCCATTCTGATGATAAAGTTCTTAGATGCATAGAGATTAAAATGTATGGAGTGAGCGGTTGTCATTCTGATGATAAAGTTCTTAGATGCATAGAGATTAAAATGTATGGAGTGAGCTATTGTAATTCTGATGAGCTTCATATTATCGGCCCTAAAACCATTTTCACGTATTTATACTTAAAGGCATGTGATCTTTAGGTTTCACTTTTCATAATTATATAATATCAATACTAATTAAATAATAATATTACAGTAAAACGAGTCGTAGCCATACAAAAAATCGCCCAAGTCAACTTTCTTTCATGTATAAGCCACAGTTTTTGTCATGTATTCGTAAATTTGAAACACGACACTTGGATTTAGGAATTGGTTGGCATTTTGTAGTAAGGTCCAGACATGTTACGATTTTTATACAAATCTACAGCTCAAAAGAGATTTTATTTAAATAAATACTATCCAAATATTTGTTATGACATCTAGAACTTGGTTTTAATATCATCCATGCATTCACAGACTAAAGTAAATTATCTTTAGGTTTGCAGCTCCGGTATTGAGAATTTTTATTGACTTTGATATGCGGATTACTTGGGGTTTTTTAAAGGGATAGTTTAAAGTTGGTATTGTAAAACTCAAGATAATAAATGGTCGTTTTATGAAATAGCTGTTTCCTCTGTCTATGAATATTTATGAGTTCCCGATGTGAACGAAATTATGAAAATCAATCGGGTGGATAGTGCTGAGCTACGTAAATAAACGGTTGAAAGGTATCGATTCTCGTTTTAAATATAATATTCTAGGTCAGGGGCTTCCAAACCTCTTGGGTGGCATACCACCATGACAATTTCCGTAATTTGTAGTACCACCAAGGTAATTTTGAATATTTACTATTTTGGTACATGTTTAATGGTCCCCAGGGATATAACAACACAGAATGTGCAGCTTCACAGGCTCTCCGAACTTGAATCAGTGGTGCCAACCCTTCAAAGACTGTTTGGATCTGTTTTACTTTTGGCTAGATTTGCTCTTAAATATTTGATCAGGTCCTATCTTTTTTACGACGTTAATTTGTTTGTTTGGTTTTCATTCTCACGGTCTGTCACCGGGAGTAATCTCTACTTGCCACAGGTGGTACGCATACCACAGTTTGGGAACTACTGTTCTAGATTATATCAACGTTGGCCGAAAAAATAAATGTTTGTACTTTCTATAAGTTTCTTCCTGCTAGAATCCTACTGTAGTTTTCAACTGGTTTTAATTATATAAATGAAACAGCGTGGATATTGCATGTAACCACCATTTTTCAACTAATTAAGGTGGGAATATACGGGAAGCGAGAAAAAACAAGTGTTTTTGTAGTTTTTGTAGTTTTTGTATAAAAAAACTTTTTGTGTGTGTGTGTGAAATTAGATCATATATGGCTCCAGTAGAAACTTAAAGAGTTAAATTTTCTACACACGGTGATATCAACAATTGGTGAATATCTGCCAAGGGTGTCCTGGAATTTAACAACTTTTTCTCTTCATTTAAAAAGTTTGTCATCTAATGCCGCTATGCTCATGACGGATATTCAACAAATTGTTGATATCACCATATGAATAAAATCGAACTCTATGCTTATACTGGAGAAATGTTTAATTTATTTTGACCAAAAAAATGTTTTAAAATAAAAACTGCAAAAATACTGACCGTTTCTCTCGTCCCCCCCTACACTCCCACCTCGAATAAAATCATTTAATTTTAGCTCCACAGATGAATGTATATCACAAACACGGCTTATCTTTATGCGGACAAACATGGTTCTATAACGAGTGTAAATGTAGAGCTCAAATCCTTACAAGAAATTATCCATTGTGACCTTGATATGCCTTCTACTCGTGCTGGTGATCGCGCGATCTAAGGCGTCAGGCTGGCGACGCGTTAGATAATGCGACCACTGACGTGGATATTACCAATATTAGATAATATCTAGCCGCTCTAATTGTATATCTTGCTCTACTTACCTGAGCTGAGCTCTAGCCTCTCTCTATCTTCCTCAACTTTCTCTAGATGAGCTCTAGCCCTTTTATATCTTGTTCAACTTTCCATATATGAGCTCTAGCTGCTCTATATCTTCTTCAACTTTCCATAAATGTGATCTAGTATCTCTATATCTTCATCTATTTACCCTATCTGAGCTCTAAACGCTTTTACTCTTCCTCAATTGAGCTCTAGCACTTCTATCGCCCCCTTAACTGAGTTCTAGACTTTCTATTTCCCTCTCAACTGAGCTCTAGCACTTCTATTTCCCTCTCAATTGAGCTCTAGTACTTCTATCGCCCCCTTAACTGAGTTCTAGACCTTCTATTTCCCTCTCAACTGAGCTCTAGCACTTCTATTTCCCTCTCAACTGAGCTCTAGCACGTCTATTTCCCCCTCAACTGAGCTCTCCCTCTCAACTGAGCTCTAGCACTTCTATCTCCCCCTCAACTTACACGATATGCACTCTAGCCACTCTATCTTCATAAAGTTACCCGATCTGAGGTATATCCATTCTCTCTCTTACTCAACTCACTCGACTTGAGCTCTAGCCACGCTATCTCTGCGCACAGGTCCCAGAGCAGCTCCTGCAGGACCTTGCGGCCAATAAAAAGTTCCTCAAAGCGAATAAGTCTCGGCTGAATGCGGCGGTGGCGGCAGCAGCAGCGTCATCTTCAGTGGCGTCCTCTCCCGACTCTCTGAGGCACTTCCACCAGAGGCCAGGGGGGTGTAACGGGCTTCACACTTCCGCCAGCACAGGGGTCACCAACAGGTGTGTTCGTCAATACTTAGCCTTTGGTTGATAGGCTCTAGTCGTAAGCTTAAACAGCTTCTAGACACATTAGCCTTGCCTACAACCTGGAGGTAAAGCCTGGGGCCTCACCTCTTCCCATAGTATCCTCAGGTTTGGAGGCCTAGTAGGAGGAATCAATGGCATATATATACACTAGCCTTGCCTCCAACCTGGACTGAAACCTAGAGGCCTCACCTGATATCTTCACCGCTTGTCATTGTCTCCTTAGGTTGAGCCTGATAGGGCCCTTTAGTCAGGCACACTAACCTTACCTCCAACCTGGAGGAAAACCTAGAGGCCTCACCTCTTTATATAGTCTCCTCAGGTTCGGAGGCCTGATAGGGTCCTTTAGTCAGGCACACTAACTTTACCTCCAACCTGGAGGAAAACCTAGAGGCCTCACCTCTTTCCATTGTCTCCTCAGGTTCGGAGGCCTGGTAGGAGGCTTCAACGGCCTACCCGCCATGGTGGGTCTGGACGGGAGCCTCAGTGACGTCGGAGCTGGTAAGAAGAAGTACCCCTTTGAGCTGGAGAAGGCGATACACAACGTCATGTTCATCCAGCACCACATGCAGAGACAGGACGAGTTTGACGCGGTGAGCTGGACACTGACTGGCTCGTCATACACACCCTGTACTTGTCTACTATTACCGTATGACCATCACACTATCTTGCCCTTTTCCATTATACAACCCTACCCCCCTATTCACCTCTCGCACCTTTTCTTCTTTTATTCTATTCTTCCACCTCCTGTGCAGCTTTATCTTATCTCTCTGACCCAAACCTTTGTTCACCTCTCTCAACTTTTCTTCTTTTATTCTATTCTTCCACCTCCTGTGCAGCTTTATCTTGCTCTCTGACCCAAACCTTTGTTCACCTCTCTCAACTTTTCTTCTTTTATTCTATTCTTCCACCTCCTTTGCAGCTTTATCTTACTCTCTGACCCAAACCTCTGTTCACCTCTCTCACCTTTTCCCCTTTTATTCTATTTTTCCATGCCTTGATACATCGCAAGATTAATTACACTATGGCCCTATATTATAATCTGTACCATAGTGTAGCCTGTCAAGGTAAGACTGGTTACACTATGGCCCTATCTTTTAACCTGCACCATAGTGTAACCCGTAAAGGTAAGCTTGCTGTATTTTAGGGTAAACGAATAATTGTAGGATCATGAGAAATTTGAATACAGTGTAAACTGACTAATTTGAACTTCCTTAATTCTAAATCGTCTTTAACTCGAATTTCTCGCCCGGTCCCGTTAATTTTGTATAAAAAAATGTTTAAAAAATCGTGAATAGCTAGAATTTTGTTTTGGTTGAATCGAACATTTCGTAAGTTGTAATGTACTGTGCAGTATTGTTTTCCTACTTCTAGTTGCGGCGCCGTTTTGTTCTATTTTTGGAAACAGGGGAGGTGCCATTGGAAGGCGGTCAGTACCCTTCTTCACGCTCCTCCCCCTCCCCCACTCACCCATACGTCTTTGTTTACACGTACAGTTCTGTACTCCATTAGTCGAGGTCGATCCCCTCGAGCGGTTATGTGCACTGTTCTTAGTGATTCGGTCGTAGCGATATTCTTGTGACGTGTTTAGTTGTTTAGTTTTGTTTACTACATACTGTACAGTAGTGTTTATGATTGTGTGTGTGTGTTTGTGTGTGTATGTATCGTGATGTCAATGTCCAAGCCACAGTCATATAAATCATTAACTTTGGCCGAAAAATTAGCGGAAAGGGGAATTCCTTTTAAGAAACTTACTTGAATCGAAATTTTGGTTGGTTCGAATTTTTTTTCCTGGTCCCTTCAAGTTCGAATTATCCTGGTTTCACTGTATAACGAAGTCCGTGGAATTAGTTTAGCGAAATTTTGCAAATTAATTTCAGTAATAGAAAGATATGCTAAGGAATTGTAATGGTTGTTTTTATTTTCTATCGTATTCCACAAGTGACAATCTCCCTACAAATCTGTAACAAAGCTTTGAGAGTTTTACTTTTCCTCCATTTAACGTTTACAATATTGTCCATTTTTACAGGAAGATCAGGACTGGGGGTTTGTAGCGATGGTGCTGGACAGATTGTTCTTGTGGATCTTCACGATAGCGTCCATCGTTGGGACGTTCGCCATCTTGTGTGAGGCGCCTGCGCTGTATGACGACACCAAACCTATTGACATGGAGCTATCGTCCGTGGCGAGACAGCAGTGGCTGCCGGAGATTGAGGTACAGCGAGAGATCGACTTCTAGTTAAAGATTGGCATCTAGTGAGAGGCCGACATCTAGCGAAAGATCGACTTCTAGCAAGAGATTGACATCATGCGAGAGATTTACTTCTAGTGGGAAATTGACATCTAGCGAAAGAACGACTTCTAACAAGAGATATACTTCTAGCGAGAGATCGACATCTAGTGAGAGATCGATATCTAGCGAGAGATTGGCATCTAGCGAGAGATCGAATTCTAAGGAGAGATAAACTTCTAGTGAAATATCGACTACAAAGGAGAGATCGATTACAAAGGAAAGATAATGTTCTATTGTGAGATCGTCTTCCATTGAGATATCAATTTCTAGTGAGAGATTGACTTCTAGATAATAAAAAACTACTTCTAGACAGAAGTCGACTTTTATCGAGAAATGGTATACCAACGAGCGATCAACTTATAAAGAGAAGTTTACTTTTAGCGAGAGATCGAGTTCTTGCGAAAACTCGACTGCACGTCCACGAATCTAATCGTGCTATGCTCAAAACTTGATTTCCTTAAAATGTTAAAGTCATTTCAACACTTGTTTCTTTTCTAGCCCTCAAATGTTCAACTTTATGAAGAATAGTTACTTTTTAATGTACAATTTCAGTTAAAAACAATCAAATGTTGTGTGGACAGTTGACTTTTTAAGTAGTTGTGTTTTGCTCATTGAAGTGTGATATGAAATCTATTTACAACATAATTGTTGTGCTGACATAACAGGCATGTGTCACAGTATCAAAGTGACGTAATTACGCGCTGAAACGAGTAATTTTATTTTCAAGTATTGAGAGAGGAAAAACTAGCTATACAGGGTGTTTCCGGGGTAAACAATCAAACTTTTAGAAGTGGTGGGGCATCAAGAAACTAGCTCTAAAATGTAATTTTGGTACAAACTTGTTTTCTTTTCCTTATCAAGCAAACAGCAGCAAAAATACCAAACAAAATCATATCATGAGTACTCAATAAATCATTTAATTTATTATTTTATTTATTTTGTTCAAAATGATGGACATCAGCACGTAAATATTAATGATTGAACAAGTGGCACCTGACCAACATTAAATATATATAATGTGTTTAGCCAAATAACGTGGTTTTATGATTACTTTCACATCTCATTGAATGATTTTATTGGGTTCCTCCTAATCTAAGCAAAAGATCGAGAGAAATGATGTTTCATCTTAGTAATAATTTAATTCTGCACAACTTTTATACTGAGGTGCTTTCTGATAAACATAATATTTTGAGTATTGTTTCACTTTTTATGGAGAAGAACTTGTTTTAATTTATTTATTTTCCTGTTTTCTCAACAACAAAAATAAGCGAAAACGAACTGATCCCCAAAGAATATTTTGAGTTATTCTTTATATTCCCTATCACTTTCCAAAGTTTGACTTTTTGATCCAGGAAACTCTTATATTCTTAAGGTCATTACTGATTTAGGTTAATAATTGAATTGGGTGCAAGCAGAAAAAAAATAATCAAGAATTCAACTTAAGCGTGTAAAGTGTTCGTGTGTTTGTTTATAAAAATATTTCTTGCGTTTAGAAATAATAACTGTGAATTGACTTCAGCATTTTTGTTTTTTAAATTTTTTTAATGTTCAACACGTCTTCACAATCTCCAATAATGGTCAAGATATATATATATAAATTGGTTCACAAAATGATGACAATTATCTGCAAAAAAAAAAATGTGATACTTGTTTCAATTTGAAATTGTTAATGTTTTATTGTTATTATGATCAGGAGACTATGAAGTAATCTTCAATGAACGATTATATTAGTCACAGCAAAGTATATTTTGTGGACATAATATTACAGTAGTTTCATTTTAGGCCAATTTTTAAGGGAGAAAAAATATAACAGTATAACATTCTGGTTCCTAAGTCCTTCATATCGAAAGTATATTATAGTAAGTTTAAATTTTTAAGTATAGTGATTTAAAACCCATTGGATAGAATTGCATTAGTTAAAATTACGAGTTTCGCTGTATTTCAACACTTTATTTATGTAATTTACAATAAAATTACGGTTAATGAAACACATTAGATTAACAACAATAAAATATAATTAAAATAAGATATCATATTTTAACATAATTTAAATTTATCTAAAAAAAATTTTCTCAGATGCCTTTAGAAGAATTATCCTGAAAAGCGTTAGAAGGTTATTTCTACATATTTGGGACGCATAAAATTATTTTTTTATACACATTGAGAAAACCATCTTCAGGTAATGTACAAAAGAAAACAATATTATACCATTCTAAGGAGAACCTGGAAATGTCATAATAATAATATTGCAGGACTGGGTTAAATCATTCGTAGCCCAGTTTGTGGAAATATTTGTCAGTTTTAATGTGCTGTTGATGAAGTGACGCCCGAATGTACTAATCGTACATCCTTTCCGTGGAGGCTCTTTCCATGTCCCGATGAGATGAGGTGATGGTGATAGTGAGTATGAGGGTGTGGAACCAGTGGAAACCCTTAAATCTATCTTAAGCCTAGTTAACCTAACCCTGGTGACCATTGAGTTAATTCCCCTTTCGGGGAAAATACCTGATGTACCATCTGGGAATCGAACCCGGGACCTCTAGGCCCATAGCCAGGTGCATTGACACTGAAACCATGGGGCTGGTTAGAATAAATGATATGACTTATACATTCTTTCTCGATCTTTTTTTTGTTCGCGTACCTTCTGATATAATCTTTCTTCAAATTTGTAACCCTTGCGTTGTATAGTTGAAGTCATCAAGGGCGTGGAAAGATCATTTTTCTTTGGGTGGTAAGGTGACTTCTAAAATATTTTACTATAGCCTTATCCATGACCATCTTGATTTGATACGTATAGGCCTATAAAGAGGGATGAATAGATAAAATTCGAGGGGAGTCCAAACCTTCTAAACCCCCCCCCCCCTCTTTATGCACCTTGATTGGAACTCCTCTGGAAAAATTATCTTTCTACGCCCTTGCAAGCTATACATAATATTATTCTATAATTTATATAAATTTAATTTACATTTTATACACCTCTAAGATGTCTTTGCGTACCCCTGGAGGTACTCGTACCTTAGCATGAATATCAGTGGACTGTATTGTATATTCTAGTAAGGAACACCGTTTTTAAAAATTGGCTATCACTACCTTTCCTAAGAAAAATAATATAGTTTGTATAATCATATTAAGGTGGGGATGTAGGGGACGGGAGAAAAGGACCCATTATAATCTATCATACAAAACAATTTCCAGATATACATTTTGGTAAAAAGGTCAAATATTAAAAAATTAGTTATCAGTAAACTACACTTTCTTTTACGACTAGAATCAAAATCGTTTCTAGGTCCAACCACATAACATCTAAATATAAAATTTGAACAAAATCCATGAAAAACTTTTTGGCTGTAGCCCATGTAGAGACAGACATACATACAGAGGGACAGGCAGAATTATAAGGCCCACCTTTTTGGGTTTGGGGCAAGTAGAACGCCAAGATCCATAATTTTCTTGACATAAAAAATTTTTTGTGATTAAAATATTTTCTTTAAGTGAGTAAGTAAACATTACTGGAATATTATGTATATATTCTCGCACATTCTACAAGCCCTACTACCGGCCTACCTATTGTGATTAAGTAACATTTACAAGAAACATTGTTTTATACAATTCACAATACTAAGACTAAGAGAAGTGGTAATATTTCCATTAAAAATAAATAATTTTAATAATGGAATAGGTCTATTTTAATAGAGTTTCTGTTAATTATAACTGTCTCAATTTCCACCTAATCCAATTCAAAATTTTAAACACACTCCGGGTTTACCTCACTAGAATGGTCTGAGAGTGTTTTCTCTAACACAATTTTAAAATACTATTTATTAGATAAAAATTAAGACACTTTATTTATAACCATCCAATAATGTTGGAAATATTAATTTGTAATTCTCGTAATAAATCGCCATTGATATCAAATACAAAGTTTAATAGAAACATTTTCTTTAAGTAATTAAAGTTTTATATTGATACTTCTAGGCCTATAACTAAAGTTAATTGTCTGTGAATTTTATATAATTGATTTTTTAACAGACCAATTAACATTATATAATAATTTAAATTGTAAAGAACATTGTATACTTGCTCAGAATGTGAAGTACTATTATAATTATATATTATTTTAATTTATTTACACCTTATTAATGTGTAGTTATTTTAAATATGGCGTCTGTAGATAAAATCTGAAGGAACTTTTGAAAACTAATAAGTAAATTTCAAATTGTAGCTTAGAAATCTAAAAAAAAAAGTCACATTTTATGTGAATGCATTTTAATTAAATTAATGGGGGGAGGGTTAATGACTAAGTTAATGTCAGAAATTGGATAGGGCTCACTATGCAGTGTTCTAAAAACGGTGTGCCGTGGATGATGTAATTACAGTAGGTGTGCCGTGCGGCCACATCCCAGAGAACGACCCATAATTGTTCCTCTTGATAAAATCAAAAGCTTTCGAGCGAAGATCGAGTTTTGGTTTAACCAAATTACTAATATTCTCAAATTGAAAAATGACACCTGGACATGAGATTCGAACCAGGGACATTTGGCTTAGCACGCCAATATCCTAACCACTTAGCTATCCAGAGGTCATCCCGTGTCCAGGTGTCATTTTTCAATTTAAAGAATATTATATTTAGATGTGGCTATAATCGTAAATATCAAATATAATAACTTGGCTATTTAATCCATCAAATTACTAATGGCTTTAAACGAAGCGGGCACATAAAAATAACTTAAAACCTATTGGAATATTTAAAGTTGCTTCAGGGAAAAAAATGTCTATTCTTTCCTAATTTAGATTTACCGCTAAACCGAGTACATAATCCATTTTTTGCTGCTTCTGCGTGTATTCAAACATAGCAGTGTGCTGCAAATAAAAAAAAGCTATAGACTTGTTAAGAATACCATGAACTTAAAAAATGACCCGCTTCGGTGGCCGCGTGGTTTAACGTGTTACTCTCGCAGTAGACATCGAGGTTCGAATCTCAGTCGGGTGTACTGAGAGGATTTTTTTCTAAAATAGTTTTCGACTCTTCTTCCACGCAAATGAGGCTACACTTCCTTAAAATATATATACTACCCAATCCCTAAAACTATTAGCGTAATTAGTACATACTCGTATAACCCGAACGAGTAGTAAGATGTGATGCTAAAAAACCTTTAAAAAGTTTGCAGAACACTGCATTATTTAATTAATGAACATTAAACAATATTTACATCCTAAGACTCCATAAATTATAATAAATTAATTATTTCTAACAGAATAATATTTCTGACCAGAAAGATGAAAAAAGTTAACTTCACATATGGAAATAGTTAAATCCTTTTCGGTTAGTTTTGATAAAATCTAATCCCAGCACATTATCCTTTATAGTAAGCAAATATAAAAATACTAGCCAAAATGGCAAATCTTTTTGTAGAATAATTTCACAAAATTTATTATCATAGATTAGTCATGTAAACAAATAAATTCTAAAATTTTAAAGCTATCTGAAGGTCCTTAATTTTATCTTCAACGTAAAATGAATGGATAAATCTTAAACTGCCGTATTTAAATAATGTAATAATACATACATTTACTAATAAGACTGTGACGTTTGTTAGTTAGTTTTTGGAATTGAATGATGTTGCTGTATGGCTATGTTTCAAAATGTATTTAAAAAAAATATAAACTTGGATTACCTTTCAGTCGTGCCAGCAAAAAAGCACACTAGCAAATATTTATTTATTTTTTGTACAAGTAAAATGCTAAAATACGATAAAATGTTTGTCACAGTAAGAGACAGAATTAGGAATTAATTTGTCTGGGAAAGAGTTGGGCTACAGGGAGTAGATTAGATAGTAGAGGAAGAAAGGCTGAGATGGTATGGACATATAATGAGGATGTTGGAGTACACAAGATATTAGAGGAAGTAAGAGTGAGATGGTATGGACATGTAATGAGGATGGAAAGGGAAAGTATCATGAGGAGAATGGTGGAGATGAGCTATGTTGTAAAAATACCACAGTATAGGCCATGAAATAGTTGGAAGTAACGAATAACAACAGACTGAGAGGAGAGTGGTGGAAGGAAATGGGAATATGGAGACTTTTACTAAACTGACCCAGCAGAAGCCTGGAAACATTTAATTATAATGATTATCTCGATTATTAAAACTAAAAAATCAGATCAAAAAAATACAATTCCAAACTATGTCCTTGAACAACTTCCTCATAATTAACAAGCTGCGTATTGACCCAATTTGTAGTAATACACGGTTTTACAACAACAAAGAATACATTTGCTTGGTATTTATTTCATTGTATATTATAATTTACAACATATAGGAAAAAAATTGTATGATGCATCACACAGACTCACTTATGTACTTAAAATGAAGATGAGAACCAACATTCGTAAGATATGTGAAACAATAATACACATTGTAGCAGAAACGTAATGGAGGGGAAGAAAAAAAAAGCACCACATTCTATAAAATATTATAACTCAAATAATATACACCGTTACAGAAACATTGAGAAATGTGGAACCTTACTGTCCACTAAAGAACAACGCAATCAATATCTTATTTCAAAGACCTTCATAAAAAATATTTTTTGTCAAGATCTCTGAATCTGTTTTTATTTAAAAAAAACTCAGATAATAGAGTGTTATTTTTATTATTCCTATATTTTTGCAATGATAAGCTATTTTGTATCTAAAAGAGTTAAGAAGATATTATCATAATTGGAAACATTCCACTGGTATAAAATATCCTCTGGGTAGTGTTCATGAAACTATGAGGGTTGCCATTTTGTTTGTCATTTCAAATAGTGCCTATACAGGAATTTTAATCAAAATGGCTCAGAGCTGATTTTTGATAAAATATATTTTTTTTATCCTTTCACCCTAAAGTAAACTAGCCTCCCTTAATTTTAGGGGTGTATATAATCATTCCAAATATTCCTCGGAAGTTTTAACCCGATTGGTAAAATGGTTTCGGTTCTAGGTTGAGATATAGGCAGACAGACAGACAGATGGCATAGCAAAAGACACTTTATGGGGGATGTTACGAAACGTCAACATCCAACAAAATCTTTAGTTCGATTTTTTTACGATCACAATACCTTCTCTTTTCAAGTGGTTGCGAGGGATTAAAGGTTCAAGTAGAACAGAAAAACCAGGCATTTAAAAAAAAAAGTCAAAATGCATATACATAGTGTGAAGTTACAAAGCAATAGATAAAAACTTTATATTATTGTCACCACCTACTTTGGTGTACGAATGTTCCAAGGCAGAGGAGGGGGCGCCTATTACCCCGTTTGAGTCAGGACAGTCGCCACGACTCAAACCCAATCAGATTCCAACCCCAACCCAGCAATACCCCCCAAGATATACGAGAAATGTTAAGATAACCATGTGTAGAAACTAAACTAAATGTAATCTATTGAAGTGATATTTGATTTCTTTTGAACCAAACATAATTTTGGCCATAAAATCCTAGCTCACATTCCCTTCCGTCCAACCTCATTAAGTTATTATTTTGTGTGTTTTTGTATATATGTAAATATAAGCTTCTTTATTAGTCCAACACTTTAGCTCATTCGGTAGCGTGTCTGTCTTCTGAGCTAGAAATCCGGTGTTTGATTCCTGGCATGGCCAAAAATGCAATAGTTGGTGAGACGTGAGTTTGTTCTTTCATAAGGTTGAATTAATGACTGGGGTCTGAGTGTTGTGTTTGTTCTAGATTAAAGTTAGTCTATAAGTTGCGTGCTGATGTAATCAATCGATACATAAAGTGCCCGTTAAATACCTGAAATAAATTAAACGGAAAAAAAGTATTCATTCAATACTTTGTAGGAACTAAGCGAATTAATATTGTAATGCAATACTATGTAGAATTATCAACGTCATAATGCAGTGTCACCATTCTTAACACAAAACATAGGTGGGCAAAACGACTTCTCCGCTAGTTCGGTTTGTATTTCATCGAGCGTCTTACCGTTCGTTTCCGGCACCACGTAGACGATCAGGAAAGTTCCCAAAGTGCAAACAACGCAGAAGAACCCATACGTCATCTGAGAACTTATACCAGAAATCATCGAGGTGAAAACCTTTGTGACGACGAACGTACACAGCCAGTTGATGGCGACGACAATCCCTATGACCCACCCTTTCGACTCGATGGGAACCAGCTCGGCCACCATGAACCAAGGTATGGGGCCTAGTCCTAAGCTGAACCCGGCCACGTAAAGGGACAGACTCACAAGGGGAACCCAACTAAAGGAACTCGTCGCGTCGAGGAAATTTTTCAAACAAAAGTACAGAGAAAGCACCAGCAGGCAGGAAGCCATCGAGGCGGACGACGCGAGAAGAAGGACCCTCCTTCCATACCTGTCGACGAGGAAGGTCGCGAGCAGGGTGGCCGGTATCTGGATGGAACCGACGATTATGGTGGACAGAAAGGGCGACATCATGCTCCCGGCCTCTTTGAAGATCTCCACGGTGTAGTATATGGCCGCGTTGAACGCGCAGAACTGACGGAGGAACATCAGGAAAGACGCGATGAGGAAAGACTTCGTGGTGGGGGAACCCCATGAGAAACCGTTCAGCCTCCTGCGGACGCCGTCCAGGCTGGAAGGGAGTTTTACCTTCTCCGAGCTGTCGACAAGTTTCTGCATTTGCTTCATCTCTGGGACTATGTCGTAGTTGCTAAGGTACCTGGCCCCTCTCAGCCATCGGAGGGAACTTTGCGCCGACTTGACCTTGTTCTTGGAGAGGAGGTGAACCGGAGACTCTGGCATGAAGTAGAAGGTGGCGAACGAGACGCAGCAGAGGCCGGCGCAGGATATGTTGAGCCAGTTGTATGGGACCAGGGTTCCCAGGATGTACACCAGGACTATCCCTATAGCCATGAGGAGGTCGTACGACGATCCCAGGGTGCCTCTGATCTCGACCTGAGCTATCTCTTCGTTATAAAGGGGCGTCACCACTGAGCCGATACCCATAGACAGGCCGAGGAGGAACCTGGCGAAATATAAAGACGAGATCTGAAACCCAAATCAAATTATCTTTAAAATTGAGTTTGAAATTATAATTTAGTATCAAAACACATTTTCTAAAAGGCAAATGTATTTTCTACATTTCATGCGCAGTCTCTAAAGGATATAAGGTAAAAACTAAGATACATATGGACAACAACAACAACAACAACAACAACGAAAATAACAACAAACAAGTTCCAGGCTGATAATCTATCGGGAATCTACAAACTATGGCCCACGAGCCGGATGTAGCTCACAGCACTTATTATGTCTGGCTTGCAATATTTGCTTTAATTTTGGCAAAAATGTCGACATAATCACATATTTTATGAAGTTATATAAATATCTAGTCGGTCTATTGAGGTTTCGTTTGTGCAAATTTATTTTAAATTGAACTCGTGGACCAGCTGCTGTGGTAAAACCATTCTTTCTCACCCATCACTAAAATAAGGGTACATTTCCTCTAAGTTTAACTTTTTTTAATCCTTACCTTATAAGCATAATCATGTGAATAGACCGGATGGGTATTAAGACGTGAAGCACAAAACAAAAGAGAGTATAACATATCCAATCATTAATATATCATAGTAAAAAAACCAATTTTTTCTTTCCAGCAGAGTTTGATTCTGTTGCCAAGTAAGCAGATTATGATATAATAGTAAGTATAAATACTATTTTTAAAACATAATAGTCCTAAAAGGTAATTATTAAATACTTTTGTAAAATAAAGTTTTTTTTTGTACATTCATGTAATGCCGGGATCACGATCAACTTACCGTTAACTTAAAGCAACTTAACGTAAATTAACGTAAAGGACCTCCTCGTGTGTTTAAATGGAGGTGATTACGATGCAGTTAACTTAACGAAAGAGATGTCCTGGGAGGTCTTTTACTTTAAGTGAATGTTACTTGAAGGTTATCACGTGATCTAGCCAGCCAATCATTATGCGAGTGACGTCAACAGGGCTATTTAGTAATTCATTTGTTGGTATTATGACCAATGTTTACTCTTTAGCTTAAGTTCTAGTGATCAGACATTGAAACAAAATAATTAAACTAAAAGAGGAAAGCTAAATTTATCAAAAAAGTTTTGTAATATATATTTATTATATCGATTGAAAACTGTAAACATTCACAGATCATCATTATACAACTAGTATAAATCACAGATCATACTCGAGAGTGAAGATGTTTGGCTCGAGTTGTTACGTTAAGTTACGTGAATCGTGATTACATATACGTTAAGTTAACTTTAAGTGAACGTTACGTTAAGTTGATCGTGATCCCGGCATAAGTTAAAAAGTAGTTGACAATAATAAAACCAGTTGGAAGTTTTATCAGCACAAAGATACAAACAACCTTCAACAAGGTTGACCTAACTGTGCAATATAGAGACAGGGCTATTCCAATATCTAGTAAAAAAAAATTAAAACAGGTTGTAGGTTGTAGAAAAGTATTCACACGCAATTAACTTGAGGTCACCCACTTCAATGACCACATAGTCTAAGACAGGTAGTTCGGCGTTCTAATCCTTGACGTGTGTACTGAGGGTGTTTATTACTAAATGGTTTTCCACTCTCCAAGAAAATTCGGGTACACTTCCTCTAAATTCAATCTCCCCCATCCTTAAATTATAAGAGTAATTAGTACATATGTGTATAACCTGAACAGGTAGTAAGACACAAGGCTATTAAAAAACCGGGTCTGTGACGCCTAATGGCGGGACTGTATGCACCTGGGGGGTTAGGCAACATATGCAGCATGGCACGCACACCAACACAGGTATTCCTACCACTGCACTCACAATATCAGCCCTTGTCAATTCCCAACAACCGTCTCTTTGAAATAATCAGCAATTCCTTATGGGTGGATACCCGCTGTCAGGCAATTCAATGTATGTTACTAATCATAATTTACACCACACTCAAATAATGTTATGTTCTGAAGATCGATGAGTTGCCTACCCCCCCAGGTGCGTACAGCACCAGTGTTGACTTCTCATAGCGCCGTCATTTGGCGTCGAAGACCTCAAACTTATCACGTGGAAATACTTTTCACCCATTTCAGTGGCCGCATGGTCTAAGGCCTCACTCTCGCGGTAAACTAGACTGCCGATAACAGGAAGATCGGGGTTTCGAACCCCGATCGGGTGTACTGAGGGTGGTTTTCTAAGATGGGTTTCCACGCTCCCTCCAACGCAAATGCGGTTACATCTCCTTTGTATTGAACATTCCTCACCCCCCAACTAATTGGTGTGCATGTGAGTACAACCTGAGCAGGTAGTAAGACACGGTGTTAAATGTCTTTTCCCACGAGAGATTCCTGCAAGACAGAGTTGCTGATATTTGCGATACATGTGTACGGCAGTTATACAGGATGATCCAAAAGTCACGCAACCCTGTTTTTCCAAGGATATTTCTCGCAGAAGAACATAGAAAATGAATATGTTGTTTGTATGTATGACATCACTGTAATGTTGGCCGGGTGTTATGCAGGACGTGTGACCTTGAGACATACACAAGGTCTAGCCAATTGAGTCACAGCATTTTAAAGAGTAAGATGAGTTTTTCACGAGAAAAGCGAGTATCCATTTCGGAACATTATTTTAAGGCTAACTCATACATAGAATGCCAACAAATGTTTGTGCGTAGTTTTCCAGATTCACGCGTGTTGAATAAATCAACAAAATGCCGAATTGATGGCACAAAACATAGGTTTTTTCTTTGGGTTGCGTGACTTTTGAATCACCCTGTATAACTTACCTTGATATAGCATACGAGAGGTCAAAATAGCGTTTACAGCCTACAAATGTAAGACAAGTGTACCGCTTCACTTGGAGCATGCGGCCATCGTAGCGGGTATTCATAAACCTCCTTCCTGTAAAAGTTAGACTGTACCAACAGAACGAACTGTCCACTGACCGACTTATCCGTCGTGGTGATAAGGACCCACCCTAACAGGTAGGGCACGTTCAGCCACAGCAGCACCCACCGCCTCCCGAAGGCGTTGGCAAGGTGACCGGCTGGCAGAGCTCCCGCCACGGCTCCGAGAGGGGCCAAGGAACCGATCCAGGAGACATCCTCGTCGGAGAACAGCAACGTCACCTCCGTGTCGTTGGAGGAGGCGCCTACGTCGGCGAAGACACTGGCGTTGAATTCGGTGAGGTTGCCGTCGGACTCTTCAGTCCGGTTCTGTAGGATGGGGATGGCGGGAGAGGTCCACCCCATGACTGTACCGCAACACACGGAACCAAGGGTGGCTGCATATACAACAGGGGCAAAGTGGTGTTTTTCATTAAAAGCCCATTGAGATTTATTTTTAGCACCACATCTTACTTACTACCTATTAAAGTTGTACTTATATGTACAAATTACTCTAATGAGTTAGGGATGAGGAAGGCTGAATGTGGATGAAGTGTAACTGCATTTGCATGAAGAAAGTGGTGGAAAATCATTTATTAAAAAACCACCTCAGGTCACCCAGCCGGGATTCGAACCTCTATCTCCTTACTATCAGCAGTCTAGTATATTGCAAGAGTGACGCCTTAGACCATGTGGTCACCGAAGCAGGTCGCATTGAAATTATACTATCCCTCAACACATGGTCCCAAGTATAGCTGCTGGGACACCAGGAACGAAATAATAATTATTTGTTTAAAATGTATCACTTACCTAATATAACTGCTAAATACTGTGGCCATTTCTTGGCCTCTTCAATATTATTTTGGACCTCATTCGTGGACAAATTAACCACGTCCATTTTGTGATAATTCACCCCTTTCCCTAAAACAGTATTGATAGTTTACTTGTCAATTGTCTCTTATTCTTACTAAAAATACTGACGAGTACATATCACGTCACTCAATCAAAATTGTAATTTCGCATTTTATCTAAAAATCAAGCAGTATTCTGACATATTAATTTTTAAATATATATACATGAATATATAAATAATAGCTATATGTAGACTTTAAAACCTGAGTGGAGAATTTATTTTAAATTCAGGCAAATCTAGTAATATTGTTTGATAGAAGTGCCAGATCTACAAGTTTATGAAGATTGTGTTAAATCTGAGTGATACCAAGAGTCGATATAAAGGATCATTGGAAAAACAAACACTCAAAATAACTCTAAAATATCTATTTTTTGAAAGAAAAACTACCCTAGCTAAAAGGAAGGGCTCGAATTTGTTTACAAAAAATAGGTCCCGATCAGATAAAAAAATAGAAAATTTAATTAATGTGAGTTGCACTTCTATGCCACAAAATTGCCAGAACACCTAAGAAAAATCAAAATAAATTTAAAATAATCAATTTTTCGTATAAAACTCCCCCAGGTAAAAGGAAGGCCTTGGAATTACCTACTTAAAGGAAGTATAAATGTTACGATCGGATAAAAAATTTAGCTGTCATTGGCTCTTCTATAGTCAACATTAATTATCTATTAATTATATTACATATACAGGGTATGCCGTAGCGTGTGAGATAAAATTCAACGTTAGACAGGATAAACAAAAACAATGGAAAATTTAACATAAATATGAGTCTCATTTGACCTTGTTTCAGAGTTTTGGTCATGTTTGTACACAATAATGTGGCGCTACTTAGAATTAGCGACCGTCCTTAAATGATGTAAGGTTTTGTTTCATGATTTTAAGACACACCCCCATAAGCACGAAGGGATGGTAAGATTTTCCATCCTCCCTCCCGCCCCCTCATTTTTTAAGTAATTTTTTTACTATTTGTTAAATTATATTATGTTATCGTTTAATTTATTTTTAAACATAAGGATTGTTTAAAAAAAAGGGCCAGTGATTAAATTTTTGGAATATTTAAATTTCACTAAAATCACGTATAAAACATCATAAGTATAGAAGATGTAAGATAAATTTAATAATTAATATACTGTATTTATTTTCTGACCAAAAAAATGTATTTTAAGATCTCGTCTTACCATAAATATTTATTTTAAAAAATCTTAAATAAGATGGATTCTGACCAACCCTCCCTTCCTCCCCCACCGGTAATAAAACGTAGGAAAACATTGACGTTAAATTATTTAAGGTAAAAAAAGGGGGGTGTCTTTACCTTACGTAATTTAAGAATGTCCACTTATATGAAGTGTTCAAAATGACCACCTTTGGCCTGAATACAAACATTGAAATGTATTCTAAGACACGATCTTATCTAACTTAAGACTAGGACAGGCACAACATCCAGTCCGCACCCGTTAATTCATCACTGTGAAGGGGTAAACCCACATTTCACCAATTATACATTTTTCAGCCATGCCGAGAATCGAAACTGGGACCCCTAGCTCCATAGACAGACACGCTACTGACTGAACTAAGGCGTCTGGCTGTTAGGTTAAGGCCCTTGGCCCTGCCGGGTGCTAGTCTAAAACCTATTTTGTGGGATGGTGGGTGGGAGGGTGAAAGGCGTGGCGTGGCTTCACAACCGACCAAAGTATCCTTCCGCGCCAACAAGAAGAGATGGATCATGAAGAACGTAGATGGCGCTAGCTTTCGGACAGGTCTTGCGGGAAAATCATACATTTGAAAATATTAGTTTTCTTGAGAATGAGGGAAATGTTTATAGTAATATTTTCAACACCTCTTTTAAGATAATGTATCAATGTTTACTAGGTGTTACATTTTCTCATTTTTTGCTATGCATCCGGCAGTTTTCTATTGAAAAAAATGTCAAAATTATTGATATCTGTTCACTGTTAAAATGATAGAGGAGGTGTGTATATAAAAAGTAAAACTTAATCAACATGCTTATATTCTTGAACAAACCGTGTCCAAAAAGAAAATTGCAAAACAATAAAAATCCTTGAAGATAACGAGTTGTTCCCATGGTTCTGCATTTCCACTCCAAATTAAAAGGGCCAATCAAGTTAACTTGGTGTACGAAAATCAAATATCCGTTATTATATTATTTTTACTCTACTCCCTAATAAATAGTCACGTTTTAAAACCACTGTCCTATAAAGAAAGGGAAAGAATCTTATACTTATTTTCAGTATTACCCATGGCAGAGCCCTGCTTTTATGGTGAATAAAAAGGCCCAATTTCGTTTTTAAGTTTCCCAAAAGCGGTGAATAAGCGGTGAATTACAAAAATTATTTTTTTCCCCACGAAATTATCGAATTAAGACAAAAGCGTTAAAAAGTGGTTTTTACCAAACTTTCGTGATTAAGGTGACTTTGTTGGGTTAAAACTAGACTTCCAGGACAATGTTTGAAACAGGTAAACTAAACATATTGAAGTGAAAACCAAAAATTACATTTTGTTTGGACAAAACGGTAAAAAAACACTAGTCCGCAAAAAAATTTATGCTG
>CABFWO010001427.1:22501-76076 GCA_902155825.1 Timema genevievae | reverse complement strand
GGTTGAATTTAGAGGAAGTGAACCCGCATTTGCGTGGAGGGAGAGTGGAAAACCATTTAGGAAAAACCCCCCTCAGTTCACCCGACCGATATTCGAACCTTGATCTCCCCGTTCTTGGCAGTCTAGCTCAACACGAAATTAGCGCGTTAGTTAAGTACGCCACCGAGGTGGGTCCCACCCGTTTAGTTCATCACTGTGAAAGGTTATACCCACATTTCATCAATGATAAATTTTTGGTCACGCTAGGAATTGAACCCGGGACTCTTGGCTCAATAGATAGACACGCTACTGAGCTAAAGTTTGGACTATTTTTTAAATATAAATATATATATTTTTTACAGCAAAATTGTTCATATTTTACAATATTATTAGTGTTATTTTATAGGTATTGATAATATATATCAAAAGTAACAGCTGAGGATCACATGACTTGACGTATGAACACGAGAAATAAACCGAGTAACTTTTTTTTATCTGTCAGATAAGGTTCTCCCTATGAAAATTGAACCACAGTATGTTTCTCAACCTCTTCTAGATTTGGAACTAATTTACATAATTAAAACAAAACCTGTTATATACTTCTTCCCACTATAAAATAGCTCAAGCTTGTTGAAGTATTGGTATTTCTTTGGGTAACCAATACCTTTAATTTTTTTTAGTTTATGACTGTTCCTGTTGGAGATCCATGATGGGCTGTGTGTTTTAACGTGAAAGCAATAATCACGGTGCTTATTGTCTTATTTTAGACGATAGAAAAGTCCTTTAATGTTCGTGAATAACTTCCCACATAAACTTTGGTACACCACATTCCATTTGAACCATTATATATGTGAAAAATGGACGGTAAATAATTATATAAAATTTTAAACAAATTAGAATCATAATTTGTAGGGTGCTTTTATTTATTAAAATTAATGTGAAAGCTTTGGTTTAGATCTATTTTATCCGCTTCGGTGATCGCGCTACTCTCGCAGTAGATTAGACCACCAATGACGGGGAGATTGAGGTTCGAACCTTGGTCTGGTACACTGAGGATGGTTTTCCAAAAACGTTTAACACTCCCCCTCTAAGCATATGCGGGTACACTTCCTATAAATATAACCTTCCTAATCCTTAAAAGCCATTAGCGTAGCTAGTATATAAGCGTATAACCCGAACGGGTAGTAAGACTCCGTGATAAAAAAAAAATTCAAGAACACCAACAAAACAGAAGGCCAGCTTATGGTGCCTCTCGTCTACAGAAATAAAAATATACTACGAAAAAAAATAATGTTTTAATACACAGTCTAATTAAAAGATATACACATAACATAAACCGATCAAAAGTGAAAACAACGAGAAATGTTACTTCAACCCTGTCCACATTTCCTCTCATCTCAAGAAACGTATTAACAAATGGTAGATGCCGTAAACGATTTCAAAACTCATGAACAGAAGCACAGCCACTATCGCAATGAGAAGGCTGCGAGAAATGTTCGGAGTCTCGGCACTGTGAACGCACCTTAGTTCAGAATGAGCACGTGACATCTCGAAGGTGCTGGAGGTCTCGCACCTAAGGGCATCGCTAGTCCTTCTCGAGATACCGATACGAGTCGAGGTTTCTTTCGCCGGCGTGAGACCGGTTGCAGCCTCGTCCTCGTACGCGTGACCGGGCGGATCGGATTTGATGACAGTTTCTTCGGAAAGGATTTCCTGTAAAACCTTCTCGGTTTCTTCTCCAGCTTGGCTGTCTTCATCACCTTGGCTTTCTTCATAGACATTACTTTCTTCATCTCCTTGCCTTTCTTCGTCAACTTGGCTTTCTTCAACGTCTTGGCCTTCTTCAACGCCTTGAATTCCATCATAGCCTTCTTGAATTTCTTCAACGCCTTTGCTTTCTTCATCGCCTTGACTTTCTTCGTCAGCTTGGCTTTCTTCAACGTCTTGGCCTTCTTCAACGCCTTGAATTTCATCATAGCCTTCTTGCATTTTTTCAACGCCTTTGCTTTCTTCGTCGCCTTTGCTTTCTTCATCGCCTTTGCTTTCTTCATCGCCTTTGCTTTCTTCATCACCTTGTTTTTCTTCAACGTCTTGCCCTTCTTCAACGCCTTGAATCTCATCATATCCTTCTTGAATTTCTTCAACGCCTTTGCTTTCTTCATCGCCTTGACTTTCTTCGTCAGCTTGGCTTTCTTCAACGTCTTGCCCTTCTTCAACGCCTTGAATCTCATCATATCCTTCTTGAATTTCTTCAGCGCCTTTGTTTTCTTCATAGCCTTGACTTTCTTCATTGCCTTGGCTTTCTTCATGTCCTTGTTTTCCCTCGTCACCTTCTTCTTCTTCACTATTTCCGTCCATAATACCTTCATCAACGTCATCCATCTGAGATTCATCCTGAACTTCATCCCCACCCCATTCTGTATCGAATCCTATCGCCAATTTAGGAACCGTTTTACAGTTTTCACCGACTCCCACGAAGAAGAGCCCGTTCAACTCGAATCGCTCGAAATGATATGTCCCGTTTTTGTCCTCCAGTTCTCCCGTGTTTACAGGAACGTTCTCTTCGCCTCCAACAAAGACGAATCCTCCAAGTTCGAAAGTGGTCGTGGAGGTATCATAGCCCCCGGTGGGGTACACTTGCTCGAACAAAGTTTGATAGGACGGAATCCTTGGCTCGTCCAGGCCGCTTTTCACCTTGGTTTTGTATCTGCCAAAACAGAAACGTTAGTTTGTGTTTAGAGCAAAGGTTTATTTTATAAATAAATGGAGGATATTAAATAATTATCTAACAAATAAAGAATAATCACACTTTATGACAGGTAGTTTATTCAGGTACCCTCCGATAAATACTCAACGTAAAATGTATTGATTACTTATTAGTCAAGTATTTAAACACATCTACATTACGCTTGAAAACTTACTTTTAGAAAATTTACTAGCCTCACAATTTGTTTATACAAGGGATATTAATAATCGTGTTAGACTCAACTACTGATGAGAAGAAGATCAGAGTTTGAATCCCGGTCGGATGTACTGAGGGTGTTTTTTTTTTTCAAAAATGGCTATCCACTCCCTCCACGCCAATGCGAGTACACTTCCTCTAATTTAAGTCTTCCTCATCCCTAACACATTAGCGTAGTTAGTATATATGCGTACAGCCTGAACAGGTAGTAAGACGAGGTGCTAGAGAAAAAAATAAATATAAATAATAATTTTTTATCTTGAAATTGTTACTAGTATTTTAATATTAAAAATTTAATTTATTATAAACCATATTGGTGGCTACGTGGGCTAATGCGTCAGTCTCGTCTGGTCTAGTTTTCTTGTGATGAGGAGGTAAGAGTTTGAATTTCTGTTGGGCTTAATGAGGGTGAGTTTTGCCCCCCCTAAATGATTTTCCCCTCTCCCCCTCGACACAAATGTTGGTATATTTCCTTCACTTTCAACCTTTAATATTCCTAAATAACTATTGTATAAATGCAGATAGCCTGGAACAGTAAGATGTGAAGCACAAACAAAAAATATTATTGACAAATGACTAACGTTATATTTTCCTGAGTTCCACGATAGCATTTTATATTTATTTGATTAGAGATGAATAATAAATAAACACATAATCCTAACAAAAAAAACCATGAAGCCCCAAATATCACTTCTCAGTCATACGTTTTGGATAGAATCGGTGACTTGTTTTTTTCAAAAAGAAATGCTCTCATGAATAGGGTCCGGATTTTTATGACATAAATCATCATCTTTTATTTTTTTCGCACATCACAGACAACACTCGTGTGTACATAGATTCTGTTCATAATTCTCTGACTGCGGAATCGTTTTTATAGGTCATTATTAGGTCTTTTTGGATTAGTAGGTCATATCTTCTTGTTTGCTTCCCTTTTTTAGGACAAAATAAGTTCATTTTAAGGCATTTTAAAAATAAGTTTCTAGACATTCATGTTAAATAATATTTTCAAATATTATTGATATTTTATAAATTCATGGATACTAAAACATTATGTCTCCGACGAACATTTATTGGAATGAGAAGAAAATATAGATAATGAACTTTGTGTATTCTTTGCTTGTTTGGTTGTAAAATACACATTCCTGGTGAGAGTGAAACTAGGGTTGAGAGGGTTACATTTGAAGGGGGTAGCTATTACTTCTGAAGCAGATATTTGTTAACCAAAGTTATACTTAGCAGAATGCAAGAGTTTACTTGTTTAAGGCATTTCATTGCATTTTACGTTTGTAAAGTGAGTGTTTGATTTATTCGTGTGCGTTTATGACAAGTTTTTTTTAAATTAAATCTTTAGGTCATTTTTTAGAATTTTTAGGTCATCTTATATATCATTGATCATTTTTAGGTCATAATTAAATAATTTTTATTATTATAGCCTTATCGGTCGATGTTACCTTTCAGCCAGTAAAGTGCAGTAAGAAATCAAGTTATCATAAGCGTCGTGTGGATTTGTATCGGAATTGTATGCGGTGACGACTTTCTTAGATTTTCTTTTTCTTTTCAAAGTTATTATATCTTCATCATTGTCTGAACTTCTAGAGCTGGTGCTAGTCCAACCACCTGACTTTTCTGCAGAGCTGAAAAACATCGACAGGTGACTATTTCATTGATGGAGGATGTGTGGTATGGACGCTATAGCCTAATAGTTTTTTTTTTTAATTATTACTCTTGCAAATTAAGCTTTACATTACAAATCTAGAGGTATAAGGTTGTACTTTTTTAGATATTATTATAAAACAACCAACATAGGAAGGAATCTAGTCAAAGGCGTGAGTCTGGTTTAGTCTGGTTTATTAGAAAATAGGAGGTTGGCATTTAAATCCCAGCTGAGTCTACAAAGGTGTTTTTTTTCATAATTTCCATCCTCCTCTCCTATAGACTAATGTAGATACAATTCATGTCAATCATACACTCTAGCTATAAATTTATTTCAGTAAATTACGTGTACACAACAAGCATAAAATGTATTTTACAAATTCAAAAAAGTAAAATTAGAATCTTGCTGTAAGGTGGGGATGTATAGAACACAATAAATGTCCAAGTTTATTTTTTTGCAGTTTTTATAGCAAACAAAGAATCTGTTGGTTTTTTTTTGCCAAAATAAAAAACATTTTGTTAAAGTAGAAACATAGACTTTAATTTTTTTCACATGGTGGTATCAACAGTTTTTTTAATTTTTGTCATATTAATAGCGGAATTATAGTTGACACGCTTTTTAAATAAAGAGAAAGAATTTTCATTAAATTCCAGGGAACCGTTGACAGATATTGAAGAACTGTTGATTATTACCATGGGAAGAAAATTAAACTCTATGTTTGTATTTAAACTATATTTGATTTATTTTGACCAAAAATATGTTTGGATATAAAAACTGCAAAAACACTGCCCTTTTTTTACGTCCCCTATTTACCTGTTCCCCCATCACAATATATAAGAAAGTATATTCTTCTTCACTCACCTCGGAAAGATAGAATCAAAACCCTTGGTTTCATTTGAGCAGAATTTCTGCCCCAAAATATGTTCAGCATCTGTTAGAGAATCCGTAGAATTGGTTTTAATCGGGTTAATGGGATGAGTGTGATCCTCGTCCGTAGGGATATAACCGGGGTGGAGACCATTGGAATATACTTTATTAGTTGTCAACCTTTCCTTTCTGATAAAACAATCCTCAATTAAATCATCTCTCTTATCTAGTGGTCTCACTGTGTGTTTGTTTGTAGCGATGCAAGTATAAATGGCATCCCTCAACTGATTTTGAAGGAGGAGGGGTGCGGAATAAGCCATAATTGGTTCTGAGTGTGTCTTAAAGTTAAATTCTTCGGTCGATTCATTATTTAGCATATCATTACTACTCTTACAAACTCCGGTCAACTTAAAGGGCAACAGATAATTTACCAAGTCATGTTTAGCTTCATATGAACTGGTCAGACCCATGTTGATGCCAAGGACATTTTGTGTTGCTTGAATGATGCGATTTGTATCTCCAATCATTTGAGAATAGTTAGGAATGGGAATGTCAGTATATTCTTTCAATGATATATCAATATCAATATTCTTCTGTGAACCATCTCCTTCGGTTTGTCTGCAATAGCAATTGATTGGTTCAGAGAACTGAGCTATTTTGTTTTCTTGAATATTATGCGCATTGCTAGAGAAAGATTTCTCCCTTCCTTCTTCATGTACAGTCATTTTAGTAGACTTATTAATTGTTTTACTCTTTTGTTTAGTTGGAACTTGTAGTCTATTATTTTTAGTTGGAGGCACGGTCAATTTCTTATGTGTCCCTGTTTTTATATTACCTTCATCTAGAATTGCTGACGCAATTTTCAATACATTGTTCAGTGATATTTTATTCCTCTCCTCTGAGTCCAACATAAAGTCGCCGTTAGCGTTTGATTCTTTCGAGAAACCCGAGTTTGTCAACCAATAGGCACGTAAAACTGACTTTAATTCAGCCTCGATTAGCGTATTCATTTTGTAAATTGATTTTGAAATACTGTTAAATTCTGAATAGACCTTTTCAAGTTTTAGTTTTACTGTTTCTATTTTTTCTCGAGATCTTTTATCGTTGATTAGTTTGTGTGAGGTTTCTGATGTAGCCGGTTTAATCTTTTTAATGTCTTTATTTGAAGGTTTTCTTTTATATAAATTATCAGGCTCTATAAAAGACCTATTTTGAGGGATTTCCAGAGAATGTAGTTTTTTGTTTCTAGCTGGAGTTGAATTATTAGAATGCTCACTATTCCTATAATTTTCCTGAGATCCTGTGTATAAACAGTTTAGGTTTTGACCAGCTTTCTCTATAAGTTGGTTTGCCTGAACTGTTTCGATATGTTCGTTGATAATACTACTTTTACATGTACTATCGAGGTATTTTTCTTCTTTTTTTAAAAGGGAATTTAATTTTAAAATACGTTTTGAGCTGCTGGACTTTCTCTGTTTTTTGCTGGTACTCGCAATACTCTGAAAAGGAATGAATTGTCTCTGAGATGTTTTTGTTTCGTTGTTAGAATGAACTGTAGTGTTCACTGGACAACTTTTACAAGAATAGTTTTTCGATGAGTGTTTGTTACTCGAAGAGTTTGTTCCCTTGATTGATCGATGTGGATGTTTAGAACTATTATCAAACCGCAAGTTGGCTAAAGCATTGTCTTCCTTGGATGGAAGTTTTTTCAAAGAAGAATTTGAAGACATTTTTTCTAGAGTTACACTTCTGTAAACTTCCTGCTTGTTTGTAGACGGTAAATCTATAGTTGCTATTTTTTGTTTTTTGGGCTTTTCCGCGTTGCTTATAGCTTTGGGTACTTTAACACCAACATTCTCTTCAACCCGCTCGTCTTGTGAAATTTGGATTGTGCCGCTTGTTTGACATGATTTTATCTTCTCAGGGATTAAATCCACATCGACATGAACTTTAAACTGGATAAGATCACTCCCGCTTTCCATATTTTGGCAGATTAAAGGCATTTTAACTGTTGATTCATTTCGCTCGATCATCGTAGTTGCTAAACTGCTTATGGATTCACCGATACTCGTCGTTTTTGTTGGCAATTGGATCTTTGGGGTTATTTCAACCATATGTTTTTGGACTAAGTTTTCTAAAGGGTAGCTCTGGGATGTTTCAGAAGTTTGATTAGATGAAGTCAATTTGTCCTTGATTTCTGTGGATGGAATAAACAGTAAGTTTAGACCATTGTTGGACTCAACATTACAGCTATGTTTGTAATCCTCTTTAACAGTACAGTTTGGTTCTACATTTATAACATTAGTGGTTGGGGATGTTCCAGTAAATTCTCGTTCCAGAATATCATGTGCGAACTTACTGTCATCGTCTAGGTTACCTCCTAGAGAGTCAAGTAAATCTTTCTCTTTTCGCGTCTGGATGGGGCTTTGTGTAACAGCATCTTGGAGGTCCACGCCGCGTGTGTTTTCTGAAATCTGAGGAGTGTTAATTGGCGGGGGACATTGTACATATATTTTAACGGGAGGAATTCCTTTGCGAGGTTTGTTTGCATCACCCTTATAAATAACCAATGTGTTAGAAACGCTTCTCCTTAATCCAGGTGAGGTGAGCTGATGTTTGTCAGAAGTTTTGTTTCCCATATCGCACAGTTCTTTCCTTCCCACTGAGCTAGTTTGTACGTTTATTAAACTAGTAGACTTTATTTTAGGCATCAACCCTTCGTCCGGTGAATATCTTTGGTAAGTCCCGTTTTTTATCTGTAAATTCTCCGTTTCGTTGATGCTGTCATAGTTTCCAAAAACAAAATATTGTTCGTAGAAATGTTTTGCTTCGTTCAGTTTCTCTAATTGAGCAGCCCAATCACTTTGTGGTGCTCGGCCAGAGTGATTATTATTCATGTTTGTTTTCAGTCGTCTATAATTTGGGGTCAGCAATGAGTGATAGCTTTGACTATTGTTCGGTTCTAAAGACACAGAAGAATCGCTATTCACGGTTTGGTTTCTCCATACCATCCTGAGAGACGATTCTCTCTTTCTCGGGGACGTATCTAAGCTTGTACCTAACAAAAGACGCCGTTTACGAACATTGCAGCATTCCTTTGAGGAATCCTCGGAGTCATTTGAACAAGACACAACACCGTCGAAGCTATCGATTTCACTTTGCAGGACTGTTGTATCATTTTCGTTTGACTCCAAATGTCGTGTGCGAGTTGTTCCCTGTTGGGGGTTTTCATCGACTTGTTTCGAGAATCCAGAGAGCTTCCTCCAACCTCCATTCGTAGACTGATTTCGAGGCGATCTGTTCATTTCGTAGAATCGATTCAATTGACTGTCGTAATGCTCCCATTCGTCCTTACCTGTAACGTGGTTGGTATTTTCATCTCTTTCCTGTGCGCTTCCAGGGTTTGGCGTGTACAGTTGGGTACGCTGCTCCTTTCTTTGTAGAATTAATTTGGACAGTTGCTTCGGCACCAACATATTAATACAAGCCTCGTCAGTTACCAGTGTGGCGGTAACTTTCCCACCGGGTGTGTCTATAACCACAGAGTTTTGTGTGGAGTTCGTTATTTTACCATTCGTCACGTCCCTTAGATGGCCCAAAGTGTGGTTGACGGTTTCAAGGATTGAATCCAACGCGCTTATTTTTGAATCGTAGTCTTCGCTCTCTTCATACTCTTTCAACTTTGTGTTGTACTTGATGATGTGATTGACAGAGTTTGTGATGTCGTCCATTGCAAGAGGTTCCTTAACGTAACCGTCGGTTTAAATGAGGAAGCGAAGTTATTTCATGACATTGGCTTCAAAATCGGAAGACAAACCAGATCCTTGGAGGTCTGTCCATCTGATTTTGGAAGTGTATTCGTTAATTTTGAGCATGATGAAATCTGGAAGATAATTGTTAAAATATGTGGTTTTTTTTCACAACAAAACCACCATTTTAATTTAGATAACAGAATAAAATAAAACCTGTATCGGAGTTTAAAAGCCTTTTAAACCTTTTTCATATCATTAAAAAAATTAGAAAAAAAAGGGTATTTTGGGTGGCCAAGTTAAATAGCACATCCTGTTTATTGTGTTTAGAGTCAAACAAATATCTTATTACAGTTTTATTAGGTTTAAGTATGCCTATTTATAAAATAATAGCTCAATAAATCGTTACTTTTGAGTGCCAAACATTATTACCGGTACTAGTTGGTTTTTAAAATGTTTAATTATGTTGATTGAAATATCATGGATCTTAGGAATAGTTCTTTGTTATTATATTAATTAGTTTTCAGTGCTTTTATTTTTTTTAGTGCCACTATTTGGTGTTAGGGACATAAACACATCATCAAAGAGTGAAAAAACAAGGGCAGATTATAAGTAAATACCCGCCATCACTTGAATATAATATGACGAACTGCAGTATATACAAGTTTCCCATAGTTTAAGTCACCTTAGTATGGATTTTTTTTCAGATAGGAGGAAGGAAATACTTTAAGTATCCCCTTTATAATAAGTTCTATATAATTAACATTATAAAAACCTGCTTTGGTGGCCGGATAGTCTAAGGCGTCACTCTCGCAATAGACTAGACTGCCGGTGACAAGGAGATCAGGGGTGGAATCCCGGTCGGGTATAATGAGGGTGGTATTTCCTAAATGGCTTTACACTCTACCTCCAAGCAAATGTGGGCACACTTCCTTTAGATTTAACCTTCCTAATCCCTAACTCGCTAGCGTAATTAGTACATATGCATATAATCCAAACATGTAGTAAGACGTGGTACTTTAAAAAAAATAATCTAAAAACTTACCCCAAATAAATGCAAGTGAGAAATTTTTGTTGGTGATGATACCATTGTCTCCCAAGAAACTGGATAGGTTATTATTGGACATATTGTTGTCCATGTCTTAGTTAAAATTAATAAAGTTTGTGGATCAAAACAGTGGCGTACACGGACCAGGGGCCAGTTTGAAAAAACAACAACTGCAAGTGTAAAATATACAAAAATAATTCACTTATAACATATAATAAATTAGAAAATTACGTTTAATAAAGCCATACGTAAACTCTTATATCTACGAATAAAATTTTAAAATTCACGAGTTTTCTTTTTAAAGTAAATTTATAGTTTACAGGTTTTTATAAATCAAAGATTTTTTTTTACAAGCCTCAACCTTCAGGTAAAATACTTTAATAGTATTATTTTAATGCCCTGATTTTTCATAATTAGTCTAGTATAAGATTCTAATCAATAAATCACCCACGAAAGCATTTTAATAGCATATTTACTATATTTTATAAACTTGTGATCGTGGTGCAGACAATGATTATTGAGGTTAGGAGACGGTCATGTATGAACGATTTCAAATAAGCTCATTGAAAACTTTTTTTAAATCGAACTATTGTTGTGAAAATAAATCAATATCTGGCACACTTCCCTATCCTTGCACACTCCCTTTTCTTCAACAACATCCATACACCGAGTCATGCATGCTCTTTTATTCTCTTTTCACACATTCGTCTTCAACAGCGGTTACAAATCTTTTTTCGCTTACATACCCCTAGGCAGCCCATTTCCATAAATTATACCCTTAATATTAGTAAAATATTTAATTAATATAATATCTAATTCGGATTTATTTGTGGCAACTGAAAATAAATGAGATAATAATAGGGTTAAAACAATATATTAATAATTTGAAAAAATAGTGCATGTATTTTTACATTAAAAAAAGCAAAAGTTACAATAAAAACAAACCCATTTAATTAATTTATTAATAACTATAAAAAGTTGTTTATGTTTGAAATTGAAATCATTATACAAAGGTCAAAATATAGAAGAAAATCCACACCACCCCACGCCATAGCGTTGAGTTAATTTCACAACTTTTGACTGACCTTTTTTCTTACACTTCTGGCATATGTGGCTTTTTCCGCCATTATTCAACATTTTCGTGTACCCCCAAACTTTCTGGCACGTACCTATGAGGGTACGCGTACCCCACGTTGGTAACCTCTGGTCTAACACATTTAGCCTCATCTTACATGGCCCTATCTCTTCTTTTTTTTATCCAAACACTCTACCTTCATATATTTTCTTCGTCACTCGATCCACATTCATCCTCTCAACACGCCCAAACCAACGTAGTTCAGGAAACTTTAGATTATGACGACACGAGTGGAAGGGTATTGATAATTCACCCCACGATTGGTGCCGATTATATCTTTCAATTACCAACTTTTTTTAACTTCCATGACGTCACCGAATGACTTGAGTAATCTAACTAAATTATGTTTGATCTCTTAAAAATGGTCGCTCCAGGAAACGGACGAAGTACCTCACTCAGACCACTAGATCACCGCAGAAAATATTAATTGAAAGAATAGTTACAGTCCAAATTTCACAGGAAAAGCCTCCTCTGACAGCTAGAAAAAGTCCTTGATCTACTTTCACGTATTCATACGTTAAGTCATGTGATCCGAAGTTGTCCCTTTTGATAGATTTTATCAAAACTTATAAAATAATACTAATAATACGGTTAAGTAATATCAATGTTTCCATAACCTCTGGTAAGAAGTGTATTAATCACAATTTGTGAATGTGTGGAATGCCAGGCCTCCACCGTGGTTCGGATCCCACGTTAAACTGTAGTTCCTTCATTTCATCTCACAATCACCCTACCATTGCACATTAGCGTAAGTACGTATAGCCTGAACGGGTAGTAAGACGTGGTGATGATGATGATAGTAATAATAATAATAATACCAATGTTGGTTATAAGCCCTCTATTTTTTGTATTTTCTAAAAGGTCCTTCTTCTAAAAATTGAACTGTAGTGTCTAAAAATTTTGGGAAAATTATAGTTGAGCAATCGTGACAGATAATTAAATTATTCATTACCAATTTTTAAGCATGACCGTACTAATCCATCAATAAACTACCCTTGAATCAATTTTCCTCTAAAAAATATGTATAGGGTGTTAGCCAACATTTTAAAAATAATTATTAAATAAACACTGAATAAAATCGATAGTCATTTACAAATAATCTCACATTTTCTAAAAAAAAAGGTGTTCAGTAAACCAACCTTAAAAAAAAGTCAAAAAACAATAAATGTAGTGTTTTCTTATCATTTAAAACACTCCCCAAATATTCATTTTGGGCTAAATTCACAGTAATTTTTAAAAAATCAGAAATTACCAAACAACCTTTAATTTTAAAGAAAGAATTGAAACCACTATTTCATCTTGAGGTCTCAAGGTCAAAAACTTTAAAGACTACAATAATTTATCCTAACGAATAAGTACAACAAAACAACATTAAAACACTTTATTTGACTAAAAGAATGTATAATGGTCGGGCTATTCATATTTTTTTTTGTAAAATGCATTTGAGATAACATACAAAAAATTTTTTTGTAGTTTATCATTAGATTTTGATTTATTTCCAAATTTCTTGACGTATTTGATCTGGTATTTTTTATATCATGTGAGCTCAGTATTTAGGGTGGGTGTGCTCGAGCAATGTCACGCGGAGTTAAACGACCTTCTTGTTTGTTCCTTAATCCTTCTCTATTTATTTATCCTGTTGCTCATTTTGTTCCTGGATAACTTGCTTCTTCCTTGAGATTGTAGTTCACGTTTCATTGGTTCGTCAGCTGTTCTTCCATCCTCCTATATTCAGTGATACTGTAGTCCTTCTTGCCTCCGGATATCTATTGGTTCTTCAGCTGTTCTTCCATCCTCCTATATTCAGTGATACTGTAGTCCTTCTTGCCTCCGGATATCTATTTATTCTTCAGCTGTTCTTCCATCCTCCTATATTCAGTGATACTGTAGTCCTTCTTGCCTCCGGATATCTATTGGTTCTTCACCAGAAGTTCCCCGAGATAGTAGCTCAAATCCTGCTGACTCCTCTGTTGTTCTTCCACAATCCTCTATTCGGTGACCTTCTTGCCTCGAGTCCTTGATAACCATAAAGCACCGCTCAAGCTGATATCTTGCTTCTTCTTCAGAAATTCCTCAAGTTTGGAATTAACGTCCTGCTGCCATCCCTGCCATTGTTTTTTAGTTAACTTCTTTACCTGCAACCATGAGTCAAGATGAACAACTCAGCCCATGGCTTATTGGTCATAATGCCAACTACAGGCCTAACTCCCTAACTCGCATTCCATCTGGTTCAAAAAATATTGTCCTGGCTGTAAATGGCAAAATGCCTATGTAACGTATGGGTCAGCCACTGAACAAGATACTTTGCCCCAAAATTGTCCCTATAGCGTTCACCTTCCCGTCGGTCCCGACTATGTCCCCATTCTTTATCCGGGCCATATTCTCCGCCTCTTGGACCGTGTGACTGAGACACTTGGCCCATTCTTCAGCCATCGAGTACGAATCATGGATGTAGTCGGCCCACTGAAGAACCTCCAAGGGCGCTGTCACGTCGGCTTTCCCGTACGACCATTCTTGACCAGCACCTCTCTCTCTAACTTTCAAAAGATTGTCGGCTCTCTCCAGGTGCTCGATCTGAAACATCGGGCAAACCCCCCAAGCACTTATAAGGATTCGTAGTAAGCGACTATGTAATCTTAAACCTTTCGACATGTTGCACTGTTCCCTTCCATTGCGCCTCCGCATCAACCTCTGAGGTAAGTTCACCCTGAATGGTAGAAAGAAGACATGCTTCGATCGATTACCCTCTGTCCTTCTGTTATAAACTACAGCCTACAACCATAGTTCAAACAAGCAAGGTGAGATTAACTACCTTTCAAGGTGAACGAAGGGTACATACATTTTCCCCCACTCGTTTGGGTCTAAAACAGTCACAAAATGTTAATCAGAGCTCCCGCTATAGATCTACGACACACTGTAAGGCGTCTGCTCCGAATCCTACAGTCCCACAAATAGGCTGTCGTTAAATTAGATAGTGTTCAATTGAACATGCTCTGTCCTGTGAAATATATTAACCTTCCCTCTCCCCCAAACATGCCCTCTCTCACACTCACTCACATACACACACACACACACACAAACCTAGTAAATCATATTCCATGAAACGTTCAATTAAATCAAATCAGTGCTTAGTTAGTAAAGAAAAAAAAAGAGCTGATCTCTCTACCTCTTGTATGACTTCCTCCAGCCACGTCGCGATGCCCTGTGACACCGAGTCAATCAACTGGGCGTCGACAATCATCCCTTTCTCCTTGACCCTTTCCGTAAGCTTGGAAGACACTTCCTTGGAGACCCTCTCTTTTTTTGTGTCGAAGGGTTTGTCTCCCAAGTCGTCGAGGTACTGGGCCACCTGTTTCAGTATGAAGTCCACCTTGGGGGGGCTAGGGCTGCCGTGCCACTGGACCTTCCCCGGCAGCGCCCTCACCTTGAAGACCTCACCCATCTCTTTTATATAGTATAGCTGCCCAGCGCCTTTTGTTGAAAGCATTAACACCTTCTCAGATTCTTCAGGTTCCATTTGTTCAAGTGATGGTTCTTTTGCCACAACGTGTTCTTGCTCCTGAGAGGAAAGTTCGACCCCAGGTTCAAGTAAAGGGTAACTTGAAGAATCGAGTGAAGGGTCCCGTGAAGGTTCAAGTGAAGTTCCCACTGACGAGTCACGAGATGGCTCACGTGAAGGGTGCTGTGAAGGGTCGAGTGAAGGGCTATGCGAAGGGCTGAGTGAAGGCTCAAGTAAAATTCCCACTGATGAGTCACTTGAAGGGTCCCTTGAAAGTGCATGTGAAGGTTCACGAAAAGGTTCCCGTGTTGGTTCACGTGAAGGTTCCCGTGTTGGTTCACGTGAAGGTTCCCGTGTTGGTTCACGTGAAGGTTCCCGTGTTGGCTCGCGTGAAGGTTCCCGTGTTGGTTCGCGTGAAGGTTCCCATGTTGGTTCGGGTGAAGGTTCCTGTGTTGGTTCGCGTGATGGTTCATGTTGTTCTGGCTGCCGGGGTTCTTCCCTTAGGCTTTGTCTGGTCGAATTGTTGTCTTCAATCTTTTTATCATGACCTCCTCCCGACCCTCGACGATCATCATCCTCACCAGACTCATCCTTTCCACCTACCCCAGATTTGTGTTTTCTTTCTTCTTTGCTATTCTCTTTCTTCACCTCGTCCCGTCTCCTACGTTCCCTCTTTTCCCTCTTACTTCCTTTTTTTCGCCCCCTTTTTTCTTTTCTCTCCCTCCTCCGTCTACGCATTTCTCTCTCCTCCTCCTCGGCGAACTCGTCCGCGTTCTTTGCCATCTCCAGTAACACAGCAGCGATCTTTTCCACGAAATTCCTCCTCATTTTCTTCACCTTAGGCAGGGACCTTTTACCTGGGCGGGGCCTTAGTTTGCCCATGTTCATGATTATGCACTCCGTCAGAAACCTCACCTCATCGGACCGTTCAACCCGCGCTTGGACCCTCCCTAGTTTTACCAGCTTGAGTGCGATGTCGTCGCACTGTTGGGTCAACCATTTCTTGCAGTGCATTTCGGTCCTGATCCGTTTGGCGGACTGTTTTATGTTCTTGGGTCGAGGGAGCCCCTTGGTAAGACTCTCGACTTCCCTACGGAAAGAAACGCAGTTGTGGTGGCAACGTTCATGGAATTATAATTATCTGGGGAATATTTTCTACGTTCGCCCTGAAATTAATTCTGGTTTTTCTTTTATAGGCAACAAAGCAAAGTTATAAGGTGATTATTTGATCCGAGAATGTATTAATATATTGGAGAGTGAAGTAATTACACAATGAGGAGCTTCATATACTTCACTTGTAACCAGACTTTTTTGGGGGTAGTCAAATCTCGCAGGTTACGGTAATCGGGTCATTCAGCGCGAAGTGAAGAAGCTAGGACCGTCATCAAGGTATTAACTGGCGAACCTAACGGTAAGAGACCAGTGGCAATACCTAAACGCAGATGGGGGTATAGCATTAGAATGGACCTGAAAGAGATAGGGTGTAATTAGGTGCACCGGATAGGACTATCTCAAGATAGGGATAGGGTGTAATGAGGTGGACTGGATATAACTAGCTCAAGATCCTAGCGTGTAATGAGGTGGTACTTTTTGTTTTTGTAAAAGCTTCAACTAACTTTATAGTTCTTAGTGTCCATAAAGTAAGTCGTTGAGAAGGCTCTAAAATGGGCAAACCATCAAACCAAAAACAATACAATTTCGGTAGTTCATCTCTGAAAGAGTTTCTTGCATAGTTAATTCTTTTTACCATAGCGTCTGAAAGAATTTGTGAATATCCTGCCTAGTGCCCTTACAATCGAGTCGCATCGGAGGGGCTCTGTATTTTATTTAGCCATGATTGAAATGGTAAAATTTGAAATACACAGATGACTTACTACTATTAAAAATGATTGGATGAAGCTGTAGCTATCCTAGATCATAGACAGTTTAAAAACTAGCGTAAGTGCTCATTTATCAACCGAATAATCGGGATATCATATACAAGATTACGCTACAACCAGAAGGCCTATTGAAATATGGTGTACTGCATTCTTCATTTGACAACAGCGAAATTGAGTTCAGTTTAGTATTTTTACTTTTAAATAATTATTTCCCCATTTAGTTACATTTATGTTTTTATTTGCTGATTCGTCTTACTGGTATTTATTCCACTTCTTTTAAAAGAGTAGACTACCAAAAACAGCTTCACAATGCGACGGCTGGTTATAACTGCATCACTTACCCAAGTTAAGTGCTATCCGGGGTATGAGACGAGCTCTTAAGAAACAGAACTGTTTCCCTAGTAACTGCAAGTAAATTCACCTACCGTTCAGGCATTGTATACTCTTCTTGTAGAATTCTCTTCAGCCTCTCAATTCGTTCTTCATTTAGAATTGGCCACATTTCCAAGAGCACACTACGTACATATCTGTAAAAAAAACTTAGTATATATTTTTTTAATTCCTACGTGCCTAACGAACCTTTCGGGTTACAAACATTTTAATCCCTCTGATGGGGTTGGTATTAGGAACTTATAATTTAATGGAAATTTACCAGAGCTTGATCTAAGCTCAGTGCTATATGGCTTAGCATAAAAGGTAAAAGTAATTAATGAGTCAAATAAAATAAATTATACTCCAATATTTGATTATACAGATAATTGAGACTTGCTGTGGTGTTTGGATCAACCATATTATGCAATGCACCTAGTCGGTATAATGAACCCCAACCACCTGGGTCAGAGTCAACAGTTATAACAATCAAATAACCAACCATTTCCAGGGTGTTAACATAAAACTTGCCACTAATTTACTTACTTTTTTGTGGGGATGGATATTTCTTTCATTCTTTGGGGGCAAGGACCTCTCTTTCTTTTTGGAGAGTCATCGCCTTCGTCTTCTGACGAAGAGGCTTCATCAGATAAATCAGAGCCATCAGATTCTTCGTCATCCGGTAGTTTAGCCAAAGACGGCTTCTTTCCCTTCCCTTTTTCCTTCTTCGATGTAGTAGCCTTACGTGTAGTAGCTTTCCGTTTAGGTCTCCTCTGTGTAGTGACCTTGCGTGGAGTGGCATTTTGTGTAGGGGTTCTCCGTGTACTGGCCTTTTTTGTATAAGAATTTTGTGTATTGGCCTTTCGACCGCTAGCCCTCTCTCCAGTGAGATGCTTTTCCTGGACATAAGTTTAAAATTAATTCATTCAATAAAGACTTATCCAACTAATATGTGTTGTAGACACGTGAAATGTGTAGGCCTATACTTTCTGTGATAAATTTATTGTTCAGTAAATAATTATAGATAACAAAAGCACTCTTTCGAGCTTTCTATGGTAGTGGTCATGTTTATCTGTAAGGATTATCCGGTCTGATTCTTTTAATGACAGTAGGATAGCATTCGCCTATTTAAACAATATTCTGTTACTATTTTCAAACTTTATTACTAGACCAGATTACTATGTTTCAGTAAAAGCCCGGTGACTAATTTGGATAGTAAATAATTACTGTCGTCCTTGCTAATTTAGTAAATACACAAGTAACACATTATTCCATGATTCAAATCTTGATCCAAACAAGGTTACCTTGTCTCAGAAATCATCATCTCCTTTAACATCACTGCAGTCATGTAAACCGGTAAATGAAACCCGTTCACTCCGTTTCAGTGGCAAAAAGCATTTAGCTCTTTCACTTTGATTCAAAAATGTATATAACAACTAAAACTACGTCCGCATTAACGCATATCATGAGCTAGAGTTGGTAGGTGGGTTATGGTTTAGTTTTAAAAATTTCTTAAATAATTAATGTATTGTAAAGAAAAAGAATGTTTATAGTAATGTTGCCTATCAAAAACTATACAGAATCAGATGAACAGGGTGTTTTTTTTAATCTTGTGGCATAGCAAATTGGTCAACAAAATAATGTTATTCTTATTTTAACTTATTACTGAAGTATTCATAGAGAAATTAAAGAGCCACAAATCTCCAGGCTGATTCCATCAAAATTAATAAACAAGTAAAGCCATTATTGTACATCGAACTCCTTTAATAAAAATGAATAGATTCATTGAAATCAACATGCGTCTTACGAAGTCAACGAATATGAATACCTGGGAACTGTGCTAACAGATAGAAGTTAAATTCAAGAGGAGGTCAAAAACATAATTCATGAATGCAACGCATTCCGTTTATAAGCTGTCGTCGTCTCAACTTTTGTCTAGAAACATTAAACTGTAAATGTATTCAACTTTTTGGAATAACCTTACTGAGAAAGATCTTTGGGTTTGGGCCCGAGAGGGTTAAACAGACAGGAGAATGGACAAAGCTACATAATGAAGTGTTTCATAGTTTGTATGCATCCCCAAACATAGCTAAGAATAATCCAGGCGCGTAAGCTGTGGTGGGTGGGGGTACGCGGGGCTTATGGGTGCTGGTAGACGTGAACACAACATTTAAATTGGTAGACCTTAAAATATAGGACCGCCGGTAGACCGAGATATTGAGGGGAGAATAATCTGATTCTGGATTTGAAGGAGTTTGGCTGTCAGGTTAGGGATTTGATGGAGGTGTCTCAGAATAGGGTTGAATGGCGAGCCTACGTTCTGGTAGCTATGAACTCTCAAATTCCTAAAAGCCAGAGAATTAGTTAACTTATATCTTACTGCTTTTTGAAACTTGACTAGACCCATTGAATACCCGATTAATATTTTACTTGTAAATATATAAGAATTATTAATATTGTGCTCGTGTTCAATGGCAGTTTTTGAACTTTTCTTAGATTATCTTTGATTTTTTTCTTTGTTCTTACTTATACATTATTGCATGTTTTTAGCGTTGCTATCAATATTTTTATGTCCTGGCCCTATTAACTTTTTTGCCCCGTTGTCAAGCACCGGTGACTTTTAATGTTCCTCTCTATTCTCTTTCTTCCTTCCTTTACTTAATTCACATTCTTTCCGCATATACTTTTTACTTGGGTGGCACTGCATCCGGCATGCTGGTGACTGTCTTTAAGTATTCCCCCTCTACTCATTTCCATTTTTTAATTCTAGTTCACGTTCTTTCCGCGTGGACTATTTAAGTGGGTGAGTGGCGCGCTGCAGTCAGTGACTTTAATAATATTGCTACGTCCTATCACTTTAGTTATATTATCCGTTGTTCGCACTCTTTATTCCTGCAACATCAACGTAATTGGGCTACGTTGCAGTCCTGTGTCCCTTTATATCTATTTTTTTCTTGCAATCAAAGCAATCATATTTTATGCATGTTATATGAATGTACTGTACCTAACTTACCTGAGTGGAAAAATAAATTTATTTTTGTAGCCTAATTAAATTTAAAGAATAAAAAGGTTTGCCTAGTGTGTGTTTTACAGTAACAAAAATTATTTGTAGCTATCGTGAATTCTTTGAATGTAGACCAGTTAATAATAATAGCTTAGGTGGTTGGGGAAAAAACCACTATAACTCTCATTTGACGACAAAATATGCTAACGTGGATTTATGGTTGCATATCACTTATATACAAGTTGTTTGAGGATAACTAATATTCATGAATATTTTACTTATTTTACATAGCTAGCTAGATTTAAGGATTTTATAGACGTTTAAATAGTGAAATATCCCATAAAATTAATTAGGGTTCTGTTTTTTTGTTGTTTTTTTTTGCCCCAATCCCTTCAATTCAACCTTGTCTCTCGGTGGTGGGTCGTCTTCATCGTCCGGTGGCATTTGAGCCAGGGCGGTATCTTCGGAGGTCTTTATAGGAGTGCTGTTTCTTATGTTCTCTGCCTGGGAAAGGTTAGACAAAATTGTGGTTTCCGGTGTGGTGAATTCGCTCTCCTCTAACAAATCCTGAAAAACCTCTGGTTCGGAATCCAGATGGTTGGCGATTCCCGTACCAGTTTCGAATAGGTCGATATCTTCCTCCATTGCTCAAGAGAATTAACTATGAAGTTCTCATGTTGTGGTATGAGGGGAGTGGTCCTGTGGTTGGAAAAAAAAAAAGAACTTGTAGGAGGAAAATATAACAACCCAAGATGTAATTTTATTCTAGCTAGGTTTGTTATGCTTTCCAGACAATTTTTTTTTTAAGTTTCAGGAGTTTTTTGACGTCAGTTTCTTATAAATATAGTTTATATTACTTTGTTCAATATCCTGCCCTCACATTAAGATACAATCGATAATACATTATTTATAATATATAAGAAATAAAATTAGGATGTCCTCAAAAACTTTTAAATGCATTTTTGTATGAAATCAAATTGAAAAGACCTACTATTTTATTACGTTAAATTATATCACACTTTAGATTAATAAGCAATCTTACTGTTTTATCCTGGAGGGAGAAATAGGATTTCATTTGGTCGGATTCTAAACTACATTTTGCGTGTGCTGAAACATCACGGAATACTCGTGTATAGAAATTTGAGAGCCATTTCCTAAGCCATTTTTTTTAAAGTCAAACCTTAAATGTTGCTGTTAGTGTTGTAACCACGGAAACCTACGTATTATTATGTTAATTTAAATTACAAAGATAAAATAATACGTTTAATAAATAATAAAATTATAATATCTTTCATATTTTTATATATTATTCACTTCTCCTTGTTTGATATTAGCTTGATAGCCTATGACGACATGTTTTGGTGTTATTATTGATGTTACACGATCTTCAGGTCTTACTTTTGATAAAGATGATATTCTATTAAATACATATTATAAGAAAGTTTGTGAACATTTTGAGGTATTAAATGGAAAAAACATTTTGTCGGATGATTAACCTTTTTTTACATAATATAATACCTCAAAATGCTTACAATCTTTCTTATAATATATATTTAACAGAATATAATCTTTGTTATAATTAATAAGACTTGAATATAGTGTAACATCAATAATAACATCGAAACATGTCGTCCTAGAAGACTAAATATAAAATAAGAAGAAGGGAATAAAAATAGAGATATAATTTTATCCTGATATTACGCTTTGCTAAATTAAATATGAACATTATAATCAATACATTTAACTAATCTATTGTTCTCTGTGTATTTACGTTTTAAGACATATATTTACACTATTTTGTTGATCTTAATAAAACTATTTCATTTGAAGATACCATGCTTAAAAGGTAATATAAATTCCAAACAAATATCATAATATTTAAAATCATATTTATTCAAGCGATTTGTACGTAGGTATATTATTACATATTCAATAGATTTAAGATTCATAACTAGACAATCTAAACCAATAAATATAGTTATGCTATATATACGTATGTAAAATATGGCCCTAGTGCCTTCATTATACAAAAAAAAGACACCTTATTCATAGTGTACAACGAAATCCAGGTAATTTTTTCACAACCCTGAATAGTTACCATTTTAAATCATAAGGAATTATTATTATCATCATTATCACACTTATATTTCTAATCACGCCGCTCCCTTACGGGGTAGGCAAGAAAATGTGCATATAGCTATAACAAAAAACTCCGTACTTAATCTATCCTCACCAACTTTCTCCACACACACTTCCCTCTCCTTGCATACTCCCTTCGCTTCAACAACATCCATACACCGAGTCATACATGCTCTTTCATCCTTAAGACTCTAAATAATTCTCTTTTTCACACATTCGTCTACCACATTTAGCCACGTCTTACATGGCCTACCCCTTCCTTTTGATCTACACACTCTACCTTCATATACTTGTAACCAATCGATCCACACTCATCCTCTCAACGTACTCAAATATAATTAATAATAATATTATAAAGTATATTATATATATATTTTTTAAAGTAAAACTCTTTTAAATTTTTAAAGGTATATTTTGTTTTACATGTAAGGAGGTACAGAAAAGAGGGATGGAAACAAATAAAACGATACGTCACTACTCCATCTGTTTTATAGTCATCGCTTGGTCAGGATGACTTTTGGGAAGGGACGTGCACTAAGAGACATATGGAAGTGCATTTTGATATTTGTTATTCACTGGTGTTAATAATCTACAGGATGGTTACAATAGATGTGATGGTGAATGTCTAAAGCTAATTAACGAGAAGACCATCCACCAGTAACCCACGCGTTAGCAAATGTGTCCGTGTTCGGATTCCCGTATGACAGACTACCCTATGTTTAACTCGCCATCCGATCATTACTGTGAAAATCACGAGTCCGAAATGCTACACACGACATCCCCGGGTTTGCGCCCAGGAATCGAGGCTAACATGTGTTACATGTTACAAAATAAAAACAATATATTTTGTGAACATAACCCTTAAAAGGGTAAAATACAAATAATACAAAGGGAGGAAATCATGAAAATTTAAAAGGAAACAGGAAATATATCAACATAGAAATACTTTACTCGCCAAACGAAAAACAAATAATTTTAATTGAAATACAGAGGTGCCGTCGAGATATCTGCTATTGATAATCAATGAGTTGCCTAGGAACACTATCAAAGATATTATAAGTAATTAAAGAGACAAACTCTTATTCTTATCATCATTGGCAACATATTTAAACGGGAGAAGCCCCAAAAACAACGATACTCGAAGGTGAATCAAAAATATGAAGAGTAATTCATAAGTTTTAAAAGGTTAAGCCCAAAATTTAACATATTTCGAGTGAAGCTCGAAACCATTAGCAAAACATTTAAATGGGATAAGCCCAAAGTTTGATATTGGTTTGGTATTGAGTTAAGCTCGAAACATAAATAACAGCTAGCAAAGCATTTAAATGGGAGAAGCCCAAAGTTTAATATATTATGAGTTAGACTCCAAACATTAATAACTAGCAAAACGTTTAAATGGAAGAAGCTCAAAACCAAAATTATTCTTTAAATGAACCCTCACGTTTTAAAAGTTAAATGGAAATATTCTGGCGTGAAAATAAATATAGCTGAAACAAAGGTCCTGACATTAAGTTCAAAATAACGGCCAAAGATTTAGCGGGATAAGCTCAAAGTTCCATGCTTACATGGCGTCCATGATGATAGAATGAGTACAGTCTAGTAATGCCACCGAGAGTGATCTTTGCCGGTAAACCAATACGTCGCGTAGGTCCAGGACAGGCCGCACTGCGATCCAATCCCAGCGCTTGCTCTTTATTCTACTCAAGCCCACGAGGTGCGCTACTGCTCTCGCTGTAGATTATGTTGCTTGCTCCATTCTGCCACTCCAGAGGCCTCCCGCAATTTTAGTTCAAGAGACGCGGCCAGCGAGGGTTGTAAGCCGGGATCCAACAGTCTGTAGTAACAGGATCACATGGGCGTCAGGAGGTGGCGGGAGTTGTAGAGCCAAGCCCGTGTTATTAGGGTTGCAGAGACGGCGGGAACGGCCGATCACAGAGGCAACCATGTTGAAGCAAGTGCAACGCTTCAATATGATACGCATTCTATCGCTCCCGAGGAGACTCCACTCGTTCTGCCCGCTTACACTTTCCCGTTTAACTGACAAAAGGTCAGCGTTGTTTTTCATGCCCGATGACGTAACAAGTTCTGCGTGACGAAGCCCCGAGATCTGAGTGAAAGAGGGTAGAAATTTCCAAATTCTTTCACTACAAGTATCTTCTAGTCTAGTGCCAAGTGTTCCATCGGCTCATCGCATGCGCCATGTTCCCCTTCCTTTATCCCTCTATGCCCTTCTTTCCATTCCCCTCGCTCCGTCTCTGGGATCATGTGGTGATTTTTTTGGACTGTATATTGACATGTTTAGTCTCTATTGTTACAGTTATTATGCCACTGCCTTCAGCGTAGGTAAGCAGCGCTATCTACGGCAGATCTGTTCTAAATGAATTCAAAATTCACGTTCGACCTTTAATCTTCAACTAATATTTTTCGAAAAAAATTTTTTTACTTGAATACCTAAAATATTTATTTAATTGTTGAGAGCCAATATACAATGTATTTTCATCATCGTGTTTATTTTTGAGGTCATTTTAATAATGTGAATATAGTTTGTTTGGTGCACTAGGTGGCGTTGTTTGATGGCCATGTTAAGTAACTTTGTCTCCAGGCCAATAGTCTTATTTTCATATGTAAATTAACAAATCTCTATGCCACTATATGGCATGATCGAATACTCATTTGTATAGTACTTTGTCTTGAGGCCACCAGATGGTGGGAGCAATTATTCTAGGCCACTAGATTGCCAGTTTAGTAATTAAGTGTAAATTAACCTATCTCCAGGCCGCGAGATGGCATGGTCTAATGTTTATCTGTACATTACTTAGTCTCTTGGCCAATTGGTTGCGTTGGCTAATAGCTGTAAAATAAATGCTATAACTTTAAGTATTTTTATAACGACTGCTGTGTTTTATACTAGGGATAATTTTGGCATACTCTTTAATTAAATAATGTTGCTATATTAATTTGACAATATCTTGATGAACTTTAAAATTTATTTGACTTTATATTTCTAACGAATAAGTAAATTTTTTATATCATTCTGTATGAGTAGTATTACTAATAAGCTCCTAGTTAAAAACCTAGCCTAATCCTGGGCCAATGCTCACTCCCTGCTTCTACACTCTATGTTTTGTATTTCTGTACTTATCAATTATCTTGTCTCTTATTTAATAAATGTAAAATATTTTAGCCGTTGCCTTTTTATTCTCTTTTAGGAATATTTAGGGCTGGGGGGTATAACACCTCCTGTCATACTCAATATCTAGTAAGATAAAGTTTTTCTCTCTAGATTTCCTTAATCTTCAACTTGAAGGGTCTAGGCTCCCTCTTGATTGTTGTGTCCTTTCATCAAATAAGCAAGGAGTATATCTTTTAGTAGGGACAACTTATGACAATTCATTGCTAAACAAGATTGGTTACCATTGAGCCACATCCAACATTGTGGTTGCGCGAAATAATTCATTAATTGGATTACTGGCAATTGAGTTCACATATCTTCGTGATTTACATCACATAACATTTAGGGGTGTGCTAAGTCCATTTTTTCAATTCGAAGCGAACTTGAATCGAATATATGAAATATTTACGAAGCTGAACTTAAGTTCAAATATTTTATGCTTGGAAAAATACTATACTGTAGTTATTTATATTACCTTTTGCATTAAAATTAGTTGGGAAATGTTTTATTGCACAATAAAATGTAATATTTTATGTTAATCTGACCAATCAAGCTTTTATCACAGCATACAATTCAATTACTATAGATTTTTTCGATATTAATATTATTTTGTAATGTACAAAACAGCTCAGAATGGATCTAATGAACATAAATGGAGTATTTTAGCTGGTAATATTTTTATTGGTGAAGCTTCGAAGTCTAAATTTGTCTCGAAGCAAATTCGAAGCTGATGTTTGTTTTGAAGCCTCCCACATCCCTAGTAACAAAATTAAATCTTGCGGGGGAACAATAACAACTAAGCAAAGAGCGTCCGTCATACACAGTATTTATATAATAAACAGTACTACCTGGTGGATATTTTATGAAACACAGTAACAAATTACCTTTTTGAAGCAAGTTATAAATTCGTTATATTATTCTCCTTCACCTAAGTTGACCATGGTTTAAAATTATAAAAAAATTTTTAGGAAGATTTGTGAAGGTACACTTGCTTACTAATCGATCATCTTATAGTTATCGGTAATGTCAAGGGTATTTACGTGAAATAATTATTACAATGAATTAGAAGAAAACTATGTGACAAATATTATAACGCATTAAATCATGAAGCGAACGAAATCGTGAAGATGTCTTCAAGACTTTTCATCCTTAGTATTTCATATTCATTGACTTTATCAGGTATGTTAAGCTTTAATGAAATGAAATTGTTATTGGTTGCCCTAATTCTTTTTACACCTATGAGTTGTGTTGATTGTAATTTGTACACTAAAGTTGAATGTTAATACGCATGGTAATTTTTTTAAGCGTTATATTAGTTAGATCACATTAAGATTTCACGCTTGGTAAGGTAGGAATAATTTTAGATTAGGGTATATACTTAAAATACTTTGAAAAAGTGACACATGAGCCATCTGATATGGTTGTGTAGAATAGTCTGAACTGTGATGGATACTGAACTGGCCTGTTCACTTCATGTTGCTCTATTAACTCGAACAAACGGGTACTTTACTGAGCAAAGTTAATTAGCCACAAAGATGATATGAGTACTAGCAATTGAGCCTGCTGGTCATTTGCGAGAACCTCTTATTTCTGTGTTATGTTGAATATCATCTTTTGATGGAACTGCAAGTCTTAAGGAGAAATGCGTTACCTTCGCTCGCTCAGTTAACTGCTCTGCCAAATATTCGCTTCGGGGACTCCGGATGCGCTACGCTACTCTCGCAATAGACTAGACTGCTGATGACTGGGAGATTTGAGTTCCAAATCTCGGGTCGGGTGTACTGAGGGTGTTTTTTTTTTCAAAATTGTTTTCCACTCTCCTTTCACACAAATGCTGGTATACTTCCTCTAAATATAACCATCTTAATCACTAAACTTGTAGCGTAATTAGTACATAAGCGTGTAACCCGGACAGATAGTAAGACGTAGTGCAAAAAAAAAAAAAAAAACCTCCAAATCTCCTCACTTTTGGTTATGTCGGAAGGTGATGAACTGGGAAGAAGGATCTACCGGTGACCCAGCGTATGTCGGTACTATCATCTATAACAGTGGAGGCCATTCGGTCGGTACAGCTCGATTGCGGGATCATGTCTTGGAGTGTACAGTACTTAGGGTTTTTGTTCTCATAGTGCCAACCTAAAAATTGTTGTCAAAAATTAAAAAAAAAAATCTTACCACTCACAAAACAATTTAATCAATTAGAAAATCTGTTAAAGTTTGTACTAGAACTAGTGTTTTTTTTCCCCCCACAGCATTAATCGACGTACTAAGGTGTCAAGCTTACAATAAAAAATGTTGCTGACAAAATTGGTAGCGTAGGTCAAGATTTAATATCATCCAAGTGCGCTCGGAGGAGGGTTTTCCATATAGGCCATGTTTTTTCCATCCCCTTTCAATGCGTTTGTAGGTTTACTACAGTCCAATCTTCATGGGAAAGTTTTTTTTGTCCCATCTATTACTACCTGTTCAGGTTAAATACGCATAGGCCTATATGATAACTACTCTATTGGGGGGTAAGGATGAGTGAGGGCGAAAGCATTTTTTAGAGATAATCTACCTGCACTAGCATGGAAGGAGGGTTGGAAACCATTTAGGGAAAGCCACCTTCAGAAGATCCGGCCAAGATTTGAACACTGATTTCCCCGTCGTTGGCAGGCCAGTCCGACACGAGAGTGACGCCTTAGACCATTCAGCCACTGAAGCGAGTTAATATAGGAAAGGTCTTTTGGAAAATAAAACCACTTTTACTATATAGGGTTAAAGACTATAATTCCAACGGGTGGCCAAATAGACCTAATATCAATTGTAGGAGACAATCTTCTATGAAAAAATGCTCAGAAAAATGAGATAAAAACAATACCTCTGAGGTAATGAATAGGATTATACCTCACTGCAAGCCTTTAATAACTATATTAGTATGATAACCTTATTATTTAAAAATGACAGGCTGCAGATCACATAACTTGACATGTGATTACGGCAAAGTAGATATATTAGCTTTTATAATGTTCAGATAAGTCCCTTACTATGAAAAATTGGACTGTGCCTGTGACTCTTTTAGATATTTCATGAATAATTTTGTTGCTGTAATTTCCAGGAGTTTATTGCTCATCAGGGGACTGCAGGGACCTCCATGGTCGGACGATTTCCCAAGGTCTACACTATGTTCCCGGTCCAGACACTTGCACGCTCTGCGTCTGTGACAATAGCAACCCAAAGTGGTGCAAGGCTGTCCTGTGCTCACCTCCTCAGGTAAGCGGCCGAGACAAGACCAAAACATCTTTGGTAGATGTCATGGATTAAGTTACGTTGTAAGGCCTCAATGACCGCCTCTGTGGTCTAGAATGATCGACGTTCCTAGCTACAGATATAACGGTCCAGAGTTCGAGCCCCGGCGCTTCCAGATTTTTCTGGCTAGAAATGGGTTTGGAGTGGGGTCAGCTCGGCCTCGTTTGGACAAAATTACCATTGTTACAAGGTGTTGGACAAATTAAATGTGACCTAGGACCTCTCTAGCTTACTAACAAGACTGATATTTCTATATTTAGCTTTTAAGTAAAAACAGCGTAGAACCGGAGACTGTACTTTGTATTGATAGGATTGCAAATCATTTCGTGTTGGCAACTCGTGCTGCGAGTTTATCTGCCTCGATGATACGCTGCCCAAAAACTCTGCCGATTTGCCAGACAGCGGAACGGACCTCGGCTTGCGACTTATCGCCAGCGCCGTGACGGCTATTCTGTCTCTCTCGCTGTTGATCTTCCTCATCCACAGACTGCGCCAGCGCAAGATAAGAGGTGAGCACCAATCTTTAGTTCAATAGCGGACAGAACTGAAATAGGCCTAATGATTAAAAAATGTTCTCTTAAACTAACCACATTTGTGTTATTAGTTATATTTTATGTTACAACTATAGCAATAATCTTGACATGTTAGACTTTATCGATAAAAAAACTATGTTCTTTATTAATCATTTTTTGAGCACCGCATCTTACTACCATACTCGTTGGAATGATACGCACATGGTCTAATTACTCTGATATTCCATAGATGAAGGTTGAATTTAGAGGGAGTGTACCCAAATTTACATGAAGGGGGAATGTAAAAACCATCTAGAAAAAATCATATTTAGAACACCCGACCATAATAACTCTAATATAGACCTCCCCTTCTTTGGCATTTCAGTCGGAACCTTAAACCATTCTATCACCGAAGCGAATTATGTCCCTTAAATTTTTGTATTTGATTCAAGTGTTTTATTAATACAATTGATCACTCTTGTTTAGGCCGCCAGAACCGACAGCTGAGTGAGGACGAGCGGAGCCTCGGTAGCATCGGCTACATTGCAGGCAGTCTGGCCTACCTCCCAGGCAGCATGGGCTATCTCGGTGCAGGCAGCCAGGAGCATCACATAGAGTTCCATTACGAGGAACCAGCCAGCCATTACTCCTTGTGGAAACCGCCAGGCAACTACTTCCCCCGGGGGGAAGCCCCGCCTCCATACGAGGAGGCGGTAGCAGCAGCCCGGGCCGAGGCTGCTATGGTCGCAGCTAACAACAACAACAATAACACGCTCAACAGTAGTAACAACATGGGCCAAACGGGTGGTGTACTTTCGGCGGGCACCGGCCACAGGACTATCCCCATCAACTTGGCCACCAGCGGCAGTTTCCGGATAGAGCACACGGGAGTTTCGCTGGAACGGGAATCTCGTACACCGCTCCCTAACTATGATCATTCCAGGTATGTTGGGCTGATTGCCTGGCTAAGCACTTGTGAAACTATGACAAACTAGAAGATTTTCTAATCCTATGCGAATTCAAGATTTTCAATTTTTAATCAAATTCTAATCTTTTCCTAAGGTGGGGATGAAGGTAACGTGAGAAAAGGTTGCCAGTGTTTTTTTCAGTTTTTATAACAAAACTCTTTTTTGCCTAATATAAATAAAATATTGCTTCAGCACAAATATAGAGTTTAATTTTCTTCACCTGGTGATATCAACAGTTGTTGAATATCTGACAAACTTTAAATGGAGAGAAAAAGTTGTCATTAAATTCCAGAACACTCTTGGGAAGGTATTCAGGAACTGTTGATTCACTGTATGAAGAAAATTAAACTTTGTTTCAACTGGAGAAATATTTTATTTATTTTGCTATAAAAACTGCAAAATTACTGGCATCCTTTTTTGGCATCACCTACATTTCCCCACCTTAGCAACTCATATTAATTCCAAATAGAACATCCTGATTTTTTTTACTTGTTCATAAAAAAATTTTATTTAAGGCAATAAAACTGCATTTAAAAATTAATATAGTATTTATGTTAGGATATTCATAACTATTTATGGTCAAGTAAAAACCATATTAATTGGTTCATTTAAATAAAATTTTGGTTGCTAAAGGACAGCATAGGTACTGAAGTTCCTCCATTTACTTTAGGTACTATGGGAATTTTAAATGTTTTACTAGAGTTATTTTAATTTATTAAAAAAAAAATGGGTCGGAAGAAATAAAACGAAGAGATTTCCTTTTATGTCTATTTGAAGTAAGGAAAAGCAATACCCGGGGTAATCCTTCTAGTTTTAAATAAAGAGAAAAAGTACTTTTCAAATAAACTCGATGTCCATGACAGAAATTAAACAAAACTTATCTACAGGAGCCGTAGTTTATTTATTTTGTCAAAAAGGTTTTTTTTAACATACTATAAAGATACAAACCTTAAAACCAATGTTCTCCCTCCACCCTACTTTAAATATAAGCCTTAAGTGCCTTTTTACCTAGGTCTATATCTATAATTTTCACCTCCAGGCCACGTTCTTCAGAAGTGACCACGGAAGCCGATATTTTAAACAGTTCTGAGTCTTTGAGGCGTACCTCGCGGATAATGGACATTCCCGCGCCTCTGCCAATGACGGCGGAGGAGGAAGGGGCTATCGCTGCCATACGTTCGGACGCTTTTTACGAGGATGTCCTGATCGGCGCCCCGTCCTCCCTTTCTCCAGTGGAGTGTTACAACCCTGGCGTCAACGCCTCTCTCCCTGGAAAGGGCGCCATGAATGTCACGGCAGCTGTCTGTACCAATATAACGATGGCTGCTAACACTTCCCCCTGCGCTGGCGAAGTTGCCCTTTCGTCCGTTCGGGCAAGTGCTTCGCATGAAAGCTCAGAAGTCAAGAGACTTAGTGGAGTAGGTAATTATTAAATATAATATTTGTGAATGATCCAAACAAGAACTTAAGAGGCGTGTCATGAAAACTAACAAATACGTCCGTTACAGAGCTTGCTTTAAACTATGAATGAAGAATAACATTGGGCACACCTGGATACCTGGATTGCTCAGTGGTTAGAGCATTAACACACTAAAACAATAGTCCCGGGTTTAATTCCTGTGCCCATTTGTCTTATTGCCCAGTTTTTTTTGTAATATTTCATTCTAATCTGATAGTCCAAATTAATTTCCCAACATGGAATTCAAATAATTTAGTCTTTTTCATGTGGTTATAAATTTTCAACGGTTTAAAATGGTAATAACTATTGAACATAAATGTAGTATTTTAACTGTAAATATTTTTACTTGCAAAGTTAGGTAATAATTGTTGGAAACCAGAATTTTTTTCAAGGCACATCAAGATTTCGAAGCTTCGCACATCCTTAATATACCAATAACTAAAGAAAAATGCATTTTTCAAAACAGCAAAAATAAATTATTTCAAATGTATGTTTTCCTTTCTTTAACTAATTTGGTATACTTTAAGTTTGAAACCCGCCTCGGTGGCGTAGTTGGCTAACGCGCTAATTGTGTTTAGCTCGACCGCCGAGGACGGGGAGATCGAGGTTCGAATCTCGGTCGGGTGAACTGGGGGTGGTTTTTCCTAAATGGTTTTCCACTCTCCCTCCACGTAAATGCGGGTTCACTTCCTCTAAATTCAACCATCCCAATTCCTAATCCATTAGCGTAATTAGTACTTAAGCGTATAACCCGAACGGGTAGTAAGACGCGGTGCTAATTATTATTATTATTATTATTATTATTATTTAAGTTTGTATGTATTTATTTATTTGAGGTATTTAATGTGCACTTTCTAAACTGTTTGATTATATCAGCACACAAGAGTTTCTATGAGCGAGAGCGAAAGGGCCTACCAATTTTGTCGGGAAAGCTATTTTGACATAACTTCCATGGTTCTTTTACACACCACACTCAACATGGGACCGACGGCTTTACTTCTCCCCCAAAGGAAGTTGTGCTACAGATTAATTTCGCTCAAGAAAAATTCGTCGGCCCCAACTGGGCTAGAACCCACGAAGTTTGAACGTAACAAATGCATATTTTTAATAGCACAAACGTATAATATTTTGTAGGAAATATAAAAATCTGTAGAGTTGTGTAAAGCTTCAAAACTTTTAACTTGGCTTTGAAACAAACATCAGCTTCGATTTTGCTCTGAAATTAATTCTGACTTTGACAGTTACAAAGTTTTGCCAGTAAAAATATTGACAGCAAAAATTGGCTATTCATTTTATGGTCAAATATTGCGATTCTGAGCTGTTGTATAAATTTCAAATCTATCTATATATATATATATGTTAAACACATAGGTAATAATTATTCTAATAAGGTAAGTATAAGAAAGGAAGCATTTTAAAGGTAATCTACGTGCATTTGCGTGAAAGGAAAGTGGAAAATCAATTGAGGAAAACCACCCTTACTACCCGACTGAGATTAGAACCCCGATCTCCCATCACCAGCAGGACAGTAATACGAGAGTGACACCTCATACCATTGGACCACTGAAGCGGATTCAAACCAATATTAATATGGTAAAGAGCTTAAGAAGGCTACTTAATTTGCATGTTTTATCAACTTAGAATTAAATATTACACGATATTTGTGCAATTAAAACTTTCCAAGTAATTTTAGTTATGTAAATACTAAACAGCAATTTTATTTTTTTCCAACAAAAATATTATCCGAGCTTCGATTCAACTACAAGAATATCTTATATGATTGGATTGAAAAATTGTACTTAGTACACCCCTTGAAGTAAGTAAAATGGTAAATAGGTGTTTGGATTGACAACAACAAGAAAGCCTGGTTATCGAAAACCCCGCACACCCCCTTTAAAAATAGTTTTTAGCTGGGCGATGTATACAATGTTTACATTGACCAGTAGAATTCTTACTTTGACAAACTACACCATGGCCTTATCTTATGAACTAGGGCATACGGGAACAACACAAGGTAAGCTTACTTCCTTACATGGTAAATGGAGTGTACATCTAATTATTTTGATATTCTTACAGGAGCTGGTGTGAAACTTAATGATCTGAACAAGGGCTCCGTGGAGAGCACAGAGTCGTCTCAAGGGGCACCCCCTCCCTCGGACGAACACGATGAAGACTACCGTAGCGAGTGTGAAAACTGCAAAAGTACGCACGGGTCGCGGTACTACCTGGACCAAGAGGCGGCCATCATATCGTCGCCTGCCGAGACCATGACGCTCCATCGTAGGCCCCAGGAATATGACCCGGAGGATCCAGGCTATTACAGGACGTCACTCACTTTGCCCACAAACAGCCGCAGACTCAGGTAAGTGCAGCTGAGCTGGAAACTGGAATGTGTGTTGGGATTGTTTCTTTTTTTTTTTTTTATTGATTTTGATTCTACAACATGTATATTTTCAATCCCTTTACATTGCTCAAAACTCACCATGGAGTCCAGCTAAACTACATTTTAAAATTCCCTGACTTTTCCAGAGCGAATTTCAAACTTTTCCAGCCAATATATATTACAAACATTATTTCATTAAGATCGTAACTAAATGTAATAATATTTTTTGACACATACGCATTCTGAAATTATGTCATTCTATGAAGGTTTTAAAGGAAATCAGCCTAAAGAAACGGGCTGTTAGGTAGTGTGATCAAAGTTAGATTTCATTGAAATCATATTGACCCATTAAAAAAATCACCTTATACCAATACTTGCGCATGTTCAGAACACTGACTCAACTTTGGCTAAAGACGGATGTAAAGACAACACAATAATCACATCATAATGAACTGTTTCCAGCCTGTGGCCGGGTCTCTTCAGTAAAATATCACACGGTCATAATCACATGTTGACTTTAGAATTGAAATTAGTATTCTGAACAGGTACAGCTGTGTTCAAAGGGATTCATGGTGAGTATTAACTGGAAAAAAAGTGTTATTTTGACTTTTTACTTTACATCCATCACTGTATCCTGCCTGTAGGACCGGGCCAGTTTTTTTATTCAAACCATATTTTTTCCACTATCGGCTTGTCGTAATTTCAAATGCTTTATAATCTAACTAAAGACTAGGACAGGCACAACATCTATTCCCCGGCCATTAATTTATCACTGTCTTTTCGCCAAAGATAAATTTTTCGGCCATGCCGGGTATCGATCTCAGGACCCTTATCTCAGTAAACAGACACACTACAGACCGAGCTAAGGTGTGTTATTTGGACTAACGTAAATAAAAGGTGTTTAATTTTAAGTTAACATGTAAAATTTCCCCGACATTCACGAGTTTTCAAGGTCGCTAGACACCCTGCTCATATTTTCAAATAATATTTATTTATATAGGGCCTACCAAACTGTAATGTGGTTGAAAAATAAAATAAAAATGTGTAGATTAATAAATACTTTGAACAAACCGGCTTTGTGTGATTTATGAGAGAACACAAAGTTCATATTGAGTATATTTACAATTTGCCAGCAAATGAACTAATAATGGTCACAATTTTGTGTATTACAATTTCTTTAAATGCTAGAACTTCCGTTTACATGGATTTAATAGCCAAGAATGGATGCTTATAAAATTGTGGTATTAAGATCAATTCTTAATTTTAATTCAACGCCATTAATTATTAATTTATTACTGAGGGAGCCATCGAAGAATTGAATTTAACATATTTGTTTTTCCTTATGTCTTAGTAACTGTTTGATTAAAATGCTGACATTAATCACGCTAATGGAATATAGATGAGGAATTTAAAATTTTAGTAAGAATATACCCATATATGTTGAGTGAAAGTGTGAAAAATTCAGTAAAAACTACCCTTATTACACCAGACTGGGGATTCGAATCTTGATCTCCTTATCACCTACAATCCAATCCAATCCAAACCATCTCTATTTTAGTATCCTAACATCTTAAAAATATATTCTTTAGAGAAACAAATAAAACAAGATAAAAAAGGAAACATTAAAAGTATGTTCATTTATTTATCCCTTGCTTTAAAAAATGTATTTTCAAACCAATGTAAGTTTTATTTTGTAAAAGTTAGGGTGTGCGAGTAGGTATTTTTCACTTTGAGTCACGTTTGAATGAAATAATGGAGTTTATTTCGAGTTTGAGTAATGTAGAGAAATGTTTATAGTAGGAATATTTATGGTTAAGAAAAACTCCATAGGGTTAACCCGCCGACATTTGAAATTTGCGGATAAAGGGGGTCATGGGGTAAGTCCAACAACCCTTCCAGCCGTTAATCTTAGTTTTCTAAACTGGAGCTGCTATTTATTCATTCAAGTAGCTCCTCATTCATCCTTACGAGACTAAGTTTGACGCCGTTTCAGACCCACTGCTTCACAGAAAAATTCTGGAAGCACCGGGGATCGAACCCAGGACCTTTGGATCTGTAGCCAGAGGTCACATGCATTTATTATAGTATTATAATGAGGTTTGTGCTAAATTAATGGTCTGGGGTTTGATGGTTAACTTGTCCTATAATCATGTTAGGGCTGAACCACCATTGATACAAAATAAAAGAGCTCTAAAACAAATTCCAATTCAATATTTTATTCTTTTTTTTTTTTTTCAAATCCTTCAATCCTCGAATCTCAATACCCTAAGGCAGTGGTCACCAAATGGCGGACCGTGGTTCGTATCCAGACCGCAGATACATTTTAAAGGACCTTGATGAGATAGCGATAAACAGAAGAAATGATGCTATTTCGGTGGTGGGCAGGTAGTAGACATCTAAGGCCAGCAATAATAAATAAGTAAATTAACTAAAAGGGAAGAAAATCACATTTTTGAACTAGTTTCATCCTATAGGGCTTGAACTTGAGTCACTGGTAAAGTTTTGCCGGACTGTGGAAGTATGTCGAGTTTTTAAAATGGACCTCCATCAAAAATAATTGGGGACCCCTGCCCCAAGGGATTGAAGTGTCCCATCCTTAATGTTAATGTTATTATGTGATTGAATATTCCGTGTAAGAGGCTGAAATGTTGGCAGGACCACGCCAATCCATGGCACCCCTGCTGCGTCTCTCCACGGGGCAGCTCGGGACAACTGGTTCAGCAGTATGCCTGCCTCTTCTACCTCATCCACATCCTCGGAAGAAGAGTGAAGCAATTAGATTTGTCATCTTCACCTCGTTATTTGACTTGCCCCTTAATTCAGCAGGGTAGCGGAGCATTTGGAATTAGAAATCTTCCTACTAATTCGTGACAATATTGGTAGGGGACATTTTACTTTCTGTAAGAACATGTAGTTTTATGAAAGTGATCACTTTTTTTTTTTTTATCTTTACTTGACAACTGTTTGACTATTGCAAAAGCATTTAAAACATTTGACTTTGCTGATCACATGTTTTGGTTATACATCTTTTTACTAGAATGCATTTTTATCGATTTTATAGATATAGAGAAAGCTACATAAAAAGAATAGTGACAGAAATTAAAGAAAAAACAGTACCACTTTGGGGAATCCATAAATTATGTAACTTTTTTCCTTATAGTTTTTTAACCCCCTCTCCTCCGCCTTACAACCTGTGTTATTTAACTTTTCACATGAAGGGTGAATGCATTATTTTTTAGAGAAGCTTTTGTGACACTAAGACTGGCGCCACTTTGTACTGAAGATACATTGCATATTATTTGAGCCCAAACCATCACAATGCTTGCCTAAAATTTGTGTAGTTCTTTTTAATTAGATTCTTTCACTAACATCAGGGCCTGGATTCACTAACAGGAGCAAATAGTTGCGCCGGCGCAAGTTTGAAAGATGTGCTCAAATCCTTATTCACTAAAAGAAGCAGGCGCAATTTGAGATCAAAGTTGCGCCTTTTATTTGCCACCACTCAAGAGTAGGCGCAACTATTAAAATCATGATTGTCACTTCAATAAATTTAAATGGCGGCATATTATCGTTATGGCTTAAAATACAATAATTAGTTAACTGTACTCCAATTAATAATAAAGAAATTAAAATAACAGACGTTTGTCAAGCACAAAATTTGTTTCAATTTAGATAGTGGTAACAAAGCAATTACTTACCTTTTATTGTTGAAATCTTACATTCAAGCAACGTAATGGCATTTATTGCATTATTACAAAACAAAACGTCAAACGAAACCACGAACTGTGTAATCTTTGTCTAGATCCAAAGAGGTTTGTATTCCTCCAAATCCAAAGACATCGCGTCACTAAATATGGTGGTTAGTATAGCTTTAAAATAAGTTTTAAAGTTTCTATAAGTGTTTTCTTAATGGAACTTAAGCTTTAAACTAATAATATTAATAAATACTAAATAATATACTAATATTGGTTTTGTAAAGCACCCACAAAAAGGCCGTTTCTAATTTTATTGCTAGTCTATAAGCAAAATATTTAGAAATCCTTGTATTTGCTGTCATTTTCATTAGAGATTTAAAATAAATTAGCCTTGACTTTGAAAGGAAATTCTTCGCATTGATTGGTCGAAATGAGCGCAAATGATGACGTTTGTGATGACGTCACCCTATTCTTGCCACCAGTTTGCACCTTGTTTAGTGAATACGGAAATGGAGCAAATAAATAAGGCGCATCTTGGGGAGCATCTTGGGCGCAAAGTTGCGCCATTTCTATACTTGCGCCGGAGCAGATTTGCTCCCGTTAGTGAATCCAGGCCCAGGAGTTCATCAAAGGTTTTTCGAGACATGCAATAATATGAAATTTAAAAAAAAATCTTCCTTGTAATTTCTTAGAAACAAAATAAGCAATTAAACTGCCCAATAGATACTCTTCTGCTATCTAATTGATGAATCCAATTTTTACTTTTACTTCTATTTTGATATAATGCCTCATAAATGCTAATAATTTGCAATGCCTTCATCGTGACCACCCAGCAGTACAATGTCAGAGAAGTGACTGAATTGAATGCTTGCTGTCTAATCTACTGTGGGCAGAAGATATGCTGCGGATCGCAATTGGATACGCAGATGTCAGGCTCTCAAACGATCGGTCCACTGCGCTGCACGATGACTGGGTCATCTCCTGGACCGTGGTCGTCGATTATATCCTTTGGGTTCCTTGAGTCATGGGCCTCTAAGCGGACCTTAGAGGTTACTGATGGGATGGTTTCTTCATCCGGATCCTCGATGATATTGATCCCCAACTCGGTGATTAGCGTGGCTAGGGAGTCGAGAGTTGGACCTGGGCCTGGGCTTGCTTCCAGGGCTGTGATCGTCCGGGACTCGAGTTCCGTTGTAGACGGTAGGTTTGTGTCTCATGACTCACAGGATATTACCGGGTCGTGAACTGGTTCTAATTCCCGGAACCATGGATCCTCCTCTAGTAGCGCCCAGGTATCTTCGTCGGCTTCAGTGGGCAGGGTTAGGCCTGCTTCCCTGTAAACTCGTCTGATGTTGGCTGGGCAGTAGTGTGTCCAATTCAAACAACAGCAGAAGATCTGTTGCCAAATACACGCGGCGTATCCTCTGTCTAGTGTGGCGCCGGCCTTAAAGGGGGACTCATATTTAACACAATTCAGAATTGGAAGTTATCAGATAAGTAAGTTTACTAATGTTGAAAACATGTTACATAACACTATGTTATACCTGCCCTTGACCCATGTGATACCATGTAGACATTAAGTCTTCACCCTCTTAACAGCGTTACATGGCTTATGGATGACTCCTTCCCCAATAAGAATAAATAACACTTGAGTTCTCAATGTGCACTGCTTCCACTGTACAAAGAAGTGATGGTCACTCCTTTAAAGGAAATCGCTCGTCACCGCTTCATCTAAAACCCGAGTTTTGTTATTTAGAACTCGCCCACGGGGAGTGCGAGATGCACAATCAAGTTTACACTCGCATCGGTGGGAATAGGAAGTCAATTTTAATCTCATTGAGTCTTATTGGCCCTTGATGGGGAGGTCAGGCCTGCAACTCCGGTTGGATGTACTGAGGGGTGTTATTCCATAATGGCTTCCCCTTCTTGTTCCGCACAAATGTGGCTACATCGCTACCCAATTAGTGTGGTTAAATATTTATACCCCCAAGAGATGGACAGGTCATCATGAACATTTTTTCAGCCTGTGACCGGGTTAGTTTAAGTAAAATGTCTCCATCTTCCTCTGTCCTTCTAGCTTACTTACTATCATCCAATCCTCTCCTCTCACTCGCACACTTGAAGTCATCTGCTCTTTCCATCTCTCTCTTGGTCTCTCTTGCAGTCTTTTCTTTCCAAGCTCCAACTCCATTCTCTCTGGTATTCTTTCCTTCTTCATCCTCATTACATGACCATACCATCTCACCCTTGCTTCCTTTCTTATCTCGTGTACCCCCCAACTGGCCACATGGTATAGTGGTTAGTGAACCTGGTTATAAGCCTAGGTGTCCCGGGTTAAATCCTGGCTGGTACCAGGGGTAATTTTCCCAAAAAGAGAAAAATATCTCAAAGGTCAAAATGGTTTGGTTAGTCGGGCTTAAATTAGGATGTTGTGTTTCCACTGGTTTCTCACCCTCATACTCACTATCACCATCACCTCATCGAGACATGGAAAGAGCCTCCACAGAAAGGAAGTACGATTAGTACATTAAGGCGCGCCCCCAGGGAAACGGTACATTAGTACAGGCATTTACGATGTCGATTCCAAAATCAACCTCTGATTGGCTGGTAAAAGAAAGTCATAGATAGAGAAAAAAATATTGCATGCAAAACTTATATACATAACGGCATTTTAAAAAAAAAATTTACACATAATCGCCACTCAAATTAAGGCACTTTTTGTACCGTGGCACCAGCTTTTGCAATCCCTTGTCGAGAAACTGTGCTGCCAGGTTACCCAGCTGGTTGTTGACTCCATCCATAAGCTGCTCTTTGGTTTGTAAGTGCTGGGTAGCCAGCCACACCTTCATTTTTCTGAAGAGATTGTAAGCGTGCGCACGCGCATGCACACACACACACACACACACACACACAGTCCCAAATATTTTCATTTATAATCCTATTCCTCCTGTGTCAACAAGCATGCTCCTGGCATCGCCCTTCCTTTTATTTCTTACAGCCAATGTCTAGATCGTGGTCGCATGGTCTAACGCACTACTTCCGTGTTGGACTAGACTGGCTGAAGACGGGGAGATCAGGTTTCGATCCCATTCGGGTGCACGGGGGGAGGGGGGGTTTCTAAATAGTTTTACACTCTCCCTCCACACAAATTTGGGTGTATTTCCTATAACTTGAGCCTTCCTAATCCCTAACCCATTCGTGTAATTAGTATCTAGGCGTATAACCCGAACAGATAGTAAAACGCTGTGCTAAAAAAAAGTAACTATGGGTATGAAGTATGCACTATGCAGTACTTATTTGCGCATTACTACAGATTAATTAAAATAGAGCTTTTTCTTGTTAACAGCCCGTGAGCCGCCACTGTTTCAAGATAATACGCACACGGAAACATACAATAGTAATAGACGAGATGTAATATAATACTTTATAATATTCATTGTCACTTGTTTAATGTGGCCTGATGTATATTTCTCATTGCAAGTGTAAATAATTTTAATGCATATAACATTTTAAACAATCACTTTTATTTGGACAAATACTCAGCACAATCTTTTGTTACTCTACTTTTATTTGATTTTTAAAAAAAATGAACGAACAAGGAAACATGTCAGATTTTATTAAAATTAGTTTTTGAGAAATCCATTTTATTGCAACACTGGTTGCATTTTATATAATTTCTTTTTTGGATATTTTCCTTACCATTTTTTAGCAAATAAATATAGTTGTTTTAACTACATGTTCTTACTTCTGATAGTTAAAGTGAATAGGGGGGTAGGTGAGGAGGTATTTTTCATTTCGAGTCAATTTTAAATGGAAATATCGAGTTTTATTAGAGTTTAAATAATATATTATATAAATATTTGTGCTACCAATATTTCTTGTTGCTATTTCTGTTGATAAATCCATGTGTAAACCATGAACATGAATTGTTAAGGGTGATAAATTTGTATGAAACCTACAATTTAACTAAATTTAATATGGCTCTACAAATTGTATCTATTTTGTTTAATCAAACAAAAGTAGATATTTAGGATCAATATTGTTAGTAAATATTATCTAAAAATTTAATAAACACAACATTTTCGACTATTAGCTCAAGCAACTAAGAAATTTACTTCTTACTCGAATTTTTTTAGTACTTAAACCTCCCACTCCCCTAAATATTAACTATGATTTCATCTCTAAACTCTTATAATATTGACGACATACTGTATAGTGACTAGTAAACTGCCAAAATAATTGACTTTAACGCAAGTGAATTGTTCATTTTGCCACGATGTGCTCAAATAATTATGAGTGTTTTGAATCTTAACTACATTCAGATGTTTTTAAATGTTTATTTTGTCTCGAAATGCTCATCATCAAATCTTGAAAACGAAAATGTCGCAAGCTGGGAGTTTGTTTTCCTGTTCAATATTTTCATGTTGTGATTTCCATGTTGGTATGAAAATATGTTAGTTACCAAACTATATATATATATTAAATACTCTGTGTGGATACATTTTATCAACTGTGCAGGGTTCTTCGAAGCGCCAAGCTTGTTCCTGTGTTCAATAAATAAAAAGGAATTGACTGAAAATTATTTATTGCTAAAGTGAAAGAAAAAAAAATCATAGATAGAAAAAAGGCATTTACTATTTTAAAAATGTTTTATTGAACCTTTGTTAAATATATTGAGTTTTGTGTTTGTGTGATTTGAATGAAATTATTTTTTAAACGATTTATTGATCCACGCCCCTTCTCAAACTGGTTGAGAAAAATATATATTTTTATTACTATTATTATATGCAGAACCTTTTTGGTTCCATAATTTGCTTTAGAAATAAAATCTTTTATAATATCGATGCTCCTATTTTTTAGGCCGGCTCAGGGACATAATTTTGTTTCTTTTTTAGTATATTGCACCTTAATTTTATAAAATGTATAGAATTTTAAATTCTAACCATTTTCAAACAGCTATATATATTTAACTTTTTATTTAAGTATGTTCTTTTTTTTTAATGTCCTTAAAAGGAATTTGATAAAAATAGAATGTTTGTATTGCTACTAAAGTTCTCGGTATTTGAAGGGAAATGAGATTCAAACATGTCAGTTTTAAATGTAAGACTTTTTAAAATATTTATCAAGCTAAGTTTATTTTCTTTCTTTTTATTAAACCTGCTTGTTAATGGTTAGTACTCAATTTACAATTCTTCGTTACAATGTTAAGTCTCGTTACGGTTTTGATGCTTCACTTTTTCTTTCCTACTCTATTGTGCTTGCATCTGTCCTGATAACAAACATAACTCTCCTCGGCCAAAAACAATTGTGTTTAGTTTAAGTACTTATTCATTTTAAATCTGTGTTCTGATTACATAATGTGAGGAAAGAAAATTATTATTTTAAGTCTCTTAATAAATAAGTGTCATTGATTTGGTTGAATGCAGTAGTTTTTATATGTTGTCACCCCCTTAAACAACAGCTGCTTAGCAACCCCTTTACCTGCATCAGTGAGCAAGCAGATTAAACATCAAGCTTGTAGGGTATGGTTTGCCATTGGCGGTTAGTTGGAGGTTTAAATCACCCCTGGATTGGATGTACCGAGAGTGACTTTTTGAAAAAAGGTTTTTTTTCCCTCATTCCCTGTCCACACGAATGGGAGTACATATCCTTTTTCTAAATTCTATCTTTCTGTATCCTTATCCTGAATGTGTAACTAAACATAGATAACCAGAATGGGTAGTAAGATGCAATGCAATAAAACCTCCCCCAACCTACAAACACAAATTTAGATAACACTTTTACACTTACACCTTCAATCAATATCCACCCCATATCATTTGTTTGCTCAATAGTGCAAGCACCCTTCATTGATTGGCTTGCTCTGATGTCACCGACGTCCATCTGATTCTTAGGGGGGTGGTGGAATCGGAAGATAAAATACAAACTAGACAAATAACTAATCATAATCATCCAGCCACTGGCAGAGTCTGTCTCGAAATTAAGTCTCTCCATTTACTTCTGTCTCGAAATTAAGTCTCTCCATTTACTTCTGTCTCTAAATTAAGCCGCTCCATTTACTTCTGTCCTCCCACCACCTTTCTTCCTCCACGTCGGCCCAATTCACTCATTCCCGGTTCACACTCTTTATATCCACCTGTCTTTGGGTCTTCCTCTTTACCTCATGCCCGCCACCTCCATTTCGAGCATCCTCTCCTCTTCCATCCTCCTCACATGTCCATACCACCTCACTCTCACCTCTATCCTATCCTCAGGTATTCCTCCTCCTCTCTATCTCTCTCCCACTCTTTCTTTACCTCACCCTGTCCTTCCTGGTCCCCCGCATGCCTGTATCCTGCAAATAATGAATCAAGGGTAATTAATAGAGATAATCTCAACATAATTTATTAATACTTGGCCCTTAGTTGAATATTAGCTTGGAGCAGTCTACGGAATGATCTCGTTTTGAATTCTCTCCATTTGTTCTGTCCTATTTAAAGTGTTTAAAATATAATTTAATTTTATAGTGTAAATGTCTTGACCTGCCTTCCCTGAATAATGTTTTGAGAATCTTCACATATAATATATATACCTTCAATAATATTTTGTTTTTATAGTGGGATTTTGAACTTTGTGTTCTTTTAAATTAAAGGCCTAATCATTCTTGTAATACTTGTTTCAAGTTTTGTATTGACATACTATTTACATGGTTTACCATAAATATTGCATTTATGTTGTTTTTGTTCTGTTTCTCTGGGCGTACAGTATCTTATTATAAAAATAGAGTTTCAGTTGGATTTATGTGGTTCTATCCCTTGTAAAGAAAGCTATCGATTGTATAGATGTATATAAAGACATATAAATATGTTTAAAATATGTTATCTTTTTATATCTTTATTTAATTTTAAATTATTTTGTTTATTTATTATATTATGAAGTCCATCATGTACAGATCTTAAGATAACCAACAATTTTTTTGTTTGGTTTTTTTTAGAGGTGTACCGATTCAGTAAAACCGACTACCGATATCGATTGTTTAAAATAATTGTTCATGTTACGATTAATTACACCGATTAGTCCCAATTATCGATTATTTATTAATAACTATTGGGAAATATGCTTAAGATAATGATAACAGTGAATGTAATTAATACAAAAAGAAATTATTTAAAAATCAACAGTTAATGCTTTGATAATCTTAATTTTTGATCAATCTTTGCATAACCAGTGAAAGCTGGAACTATATTATTAGCTCTATCAACAATATGAATTTATATTTCTTTATCTGGTTATGTAGTCGTTGCATAGCCCACATCCCAGATGCAGTATGTGTTTGCAATATAGGTGTTTTTTTAATGATTAGTCGGCATAATAATCACCGATTACGATTAGTTGCCGATGCACTAATAATTGTCCGAGAACGATTCATCGGTATCCGCATCAGTACACCCCTAATTTTTTTAATTAAGTATGATTCAAATTTTTTTTCTCTTGCTATTTTTTTTTTAACCTATTACTTGTTAAGAATTCACAATTATAAATATTACACAAAAAAGTTTTTATTTTAAGGTTAAAACATACGTTGCAATATTTCTAATCTAAAATAAAGTTTAGTTTTAAACTTTACTATATTTCATGTTCCACCAATATTAGAGACTGTTATAATTTACTCTTTTACTAATCTGAATCCTCATTTTACCTACGAATCCCCCATGTGATTCTTAGAAAGCACTAGAGGTTAAATAACTAAATGTTTATTTTTTTGGTCTTATATCTAATCAATCTTTAATTTGAGATGTCACAGTTCGGTTTTTTATTGGTTGTACCTTTTAAGTTTTAGTCTCAATTCTTTTTTAAATTCTCGATTCCTTGACATTTTACAATTTCATTCCTTTTCAGTACATCCAACCTCCCATCAAAATATTTTCATTTTTAATTAGATTTGAGCAAGATCATCAGAACACAACGGCTATGTTTGAGAACACTTACAGTTTTCCGGTAATAAAGTGAAACGACAGTTATTGTTGCAATGAAAAAATACCCAATTCTTAATATTGCTGTTTTGTATAAATGTCGAAACTGTGATGTGAGAGCCAAAAGTAGAGGTACCGGAAATCATGATATATTAGAATTGTATCTATATTCTTTCAAGACTAGTAAAAAAACAAGTTCAACATAATTCATATTACTTTGAAAGGTTTTATTTTGTTTTAAGAATATTGTATGTTTGTAGTGTGTTTTTTTTTTTAATTTGATACATGGCTGAAAGAAGTCATTCTAGATGATTTGTTTTAAAATCAAAGTCATCATTCACAATAAACAAGTAACTCATAATATTCAAAGACAATAATTGGGATTTCGACTTATGTTACAAAATCAAAATAATACTGAAATCATGTGAGTTACATTGCCTATTGACTTGTTGCTGGAAGTTTAAACATTTCCTAATCTTGACCCAAATGCTCTTTCTTATCATGAAATCAATTGATAATAAATAAAATGGTAGAGCACAGATAAAAGTAAAAACACTAACACATATTTACACACACTTCAATATTTCGATGCTAATAGCATTGAAATATTGAAGTGTGTGTAAATATGTGTTAGTGTTTTTACTTTTATTTGTGGTCTACCATTTTCCTAATATTCTATCATTTTATTTACTACCAATTGTATTTGCTCAATGCACTTTATTTCATACGTATTATCATGAAATCAGTATTTGTCATATTGGTTGTGAAAATGAACGGTTAATAAACAAAAAAATATATATTTACGATTGTAAAATAAAAGTATATGGCCCCGGTATGGTTCTCTACAGAGTGTTTCAGACCATTTTGAAGGGTGAAACTTATCTTTTAATTACCGTATATTTTAAAAAACAAACTGAATTGTAAGAACCCATGATTCAATGCATGTTTGTAACTGAACATTTCTCTAGTAACTTTTATTTGATCATAATAAAATAACTAATTTTGTCAACTATTTATTTTATTTTAAATAAAGACAATTTGTTAGGGTGGCCACATGGTCTAAGGCACCACTATTCTCTTAGACAGCTGTTGATGAGGAGATTGAAGTTTGAATATTGGTCGGTTGTATAGAGGGTGGTTTTCCCAAAATAATTTTCCACTCTCCCTCCATGCAAATGTGAGTACACTTTTTCTAAACATAACTATCATCCATAAAACTACTACCCAAATTAATTATTACTTATTAGGTGATCTAGCGGTCAAGGGGTAAGGTGTCAGACTTCCGTGCTGAGGGTCCGTGGTTCAATCCTCGGTCCCGGCACAGATTTATCTAATTGCCAAACCCTTCCTTCACCTCTGACAAGATGTGTATTAATCACAACTTGTGAATGTGAGGAATTCCAGGCCTCTACCGTGGTTCGGATCCCACGTTAAACTGTAGGTCCTCCATTTCATCTCACAATCACCCTTTTTCGTAAATATTAGTAACCAACATCTAAAATCAAACTCTATTCTAAATGTCAATAAAGACCAACTTGATTAATATTAGATTTAAAATAGCTAACTCTTTAAAGAAAACATTTTTTTTTTTCCCCCCACTTTCAAAATATATTTTAAGTAGAAGAAAGAAAAGAAAAAGATGACAAGCAAATTTTTGTATCTCTTTGGTGTATTTAACATTTACGTTCTGAATCGACTAATTATTTCAGAACACAACTTACACGCTAACCTAATTCTAAAATTCACACAACACAGTCCAGTAGGCATACACACTACATACTGAGCTGGTAAGGTATCTGATGACTTTCGCAATAAAAAAGTGTAACACAGTTAAATGAGATAACACTATACTGTTTTTCTCGATTCATTTCATAGACATTTCATTTCTTTACCACCTGCTTCGATGACTGTGTGGTCTAACGCGCTACTCTCATGTTGGACTAGACTGCCTAAGACGGGGAGATCGAGATTCGATCCCAGTCAGGTGCACTTGGGCTGGGTTTTTTCTAAATGGTTTTCTACACTCTCTTCATGTAAATATGGGTGCACATCCTCTTAATCAAACCTTTTTATTCCTAACCTATTAGTGTAATTAGTACGTAGGTGTATAACCCAAATGGGTAGTAAGGCGCGGTGCTAAAAAAATCTTTACCGTGTATCCTAGCTCACATTAAAAATAATTTGAATATTTTTATATACACAGGGTGGCTACAAAACACCCCAAATTTCCCAGGTACTCCAGACAATGTTGAAAAAAAATTCGACAACTATTTTACAGTTTTTCTTGGTAAATGATCCCATTTTTCACTTTATTATGTCTGTCATGTATTTTCAAAAATAGTCCTAACAGTTACTAAACATCAACATCTTATAAGCTATTTTTCTAGAATCTATTGTCTTGTCTTAGGTTGACCTCGCTGGTCTTGGGGTAAAGTGCTCGCCTCAGAACTCGATGTTCGTGGGTTCAAACCCAGCCGAGGTCGACGGATTTTTCTTGAGCAATAAAAATCCCTAGCACAACTTCCTTCATAGAGGAAGTAAAGCCGTCGGTCTTATGTTGATTGTGGCATGTAAAAGAATACTTTAAAACATGTGAAAATACCTTCCCCAAAAAATGGATAGGTCATTTCATGGTATCTCATAGAAATTCGCATTGATAATATAATCAGTCAGTTCAGAAAGTGCATATTAAATACTATAAATAACTAAAAATGTTTTATATATTATTTGTGTACCCGTGCGAAAGTATTATTAAACATACCCTGTACAACCATCTTGTGCTAGATAAGACATTTTGTTAACATCGATAAAATCTCTCACATTTGCTTAAGTATTCAGCCAAATAATAAGTTTCTCTAAGTCAGGTATTTAAATTCCCTGATTTTTCCTTGTTATTGATTAAATTCACTGACATCTTGTTTTACCGGTTTGTAACCACCCTAATACCATGGCATTGTTTTCCCTATGGCCTTTTGAACAGTTGTTTTTACTGATTGCCCGGCTAAAATTAGTGTTTGTTGCACAAATCCTCAAATATTGCAAATTATTACATTCCCTCACCCGGTTACCTAATAATGCCACCCGGCTGGCAACATTTACTGGGGAGAACACTGCTTAGTGTGATTCGAAAAAATATTACTGATTGCAAGATTACTACTCAACACACAGGACATTTTGATTACATTTACAAATTTGCCATTTCACTAAGATGTCAAAACTTTTATTTTCTCAAATTTCAGAGCAAATAATCTAGGTATTAAAAATCGTAATATTAAGATTGATACTTAAATACTTTGATACCAATAAGAATTGAGGGTAACAACCCAAGAATTTAATTTGACATTCTTACAGTTAACACAACATAACTGTTAATGAATGTAGAGAGAGATAATGAATGTATCAAATATTATTGCTCCTCTTCCTTTGACCTTGTTCAATTGGAACACCTGAGAGTGTGTAAGACGGACAATATAATTCCCCGAAATACATTAAAAGAACTAGCAAAAAGAATTAAATGCAATGACAGGTAATAGATATACAAATTCTTAGCGTTTTTCCCCCATTTAATTGGCTCTATCATTGTCATAAATCTTTTCTTTCCGCTACACCCCACCTTTATTTCTCTCTCCATCCTTACAAAGAATTCGATTTGAACAAAATATAAATTGACTCGTTTATTTCCCATAAACTGTTACTTTTCTTTTTATTTGTACTTGTTTCTGTGCTAACGTCTATATAGACGCAAATGTTTGATGTGTAATATTAAAAAGAACCTAATATGGGTCCTAAATAATATTGTTTTATTTATATGTACATATAAAAGAGGTGTTCTCTTTATTCCAATAAATTATAACTACCGAAGAGCTCACAGAATGTTAAATATGTGTGGATTTTATTTTACATTTATTTGTTCATAAACTTTTCGTATTTGTTATTAATATTTATATATGTTGTGTTTAGTCTGGGAAAGAATTTGTTCATTTGTAACATTTTAAACTTTTATATTTTTATTATTCTCATGTAAATGTTGTATTATATTTGTAATGATATTAAATTATGTTTAATAAAACATATCTTTGTAATTTTGTTTTTTAACCGACATTTTTTTTAAGCTTTGTGTTGGGTTATACAACATACACATAACTATGTACCATTATGTTAATGGGTTAGACAGAACTGTACTGCCAAGCTATGTCAACCAAATGTATTATAACGTCAGTATTTTAAAATCTAAAAAACAAGTAACTTATTTGAAAGAACTAATATATACTTTGTAAACAAGTAATAAAATAAACTCCATGGCATGAGCCTGTAATTGATATATACTGACCAAACGACCGCCGCTGTTAGTGATGATATTTCCAACATTTGCCATTAACACATATATTTTATACAATTTTTAATCTTTTTACTCGCGGACACCTCTTAAGCTTGGTCCACATGTGCGTTATTCGTACATGTTTATTCAATCTTCAATATGACTCACGCAAGTATGGAAAAAAATTCATTTTTATGTACTAATATTTATCGTGAATAGCGAGTAACGAACATTGCTACGCATAGAGACGGTAGACTACCACACATCAAAGAAGACTAATAATCGCCTGAGAGCAGTTCATTCACAAATACCAAATATAAAATATTTGTGCACAGCATGAACGGTGGAACTGTGGGGGACTCTTTCCCCCTGGAAATAATTTGCCCCTCCCTGGAATAAATTCCTCCCCTAGATCTATTTCAAATCCTCTGATATTATCGAATATGAAGCTGAAAGATGGCCTTAAATTAAAATGACTTCTAGATGCATTCTATTGTCAAAAAATTTCCGGAGAAGACTGCTTTAAACAACTACTAGACTAGAGAGAGGCATCTAACTGGCAAAAAAAGTCAGGGGAGGAAAGCTCTGAATAGTTTCCAAGGTCATCCAAATTTCAAAAATGTATAGGTGAGGAACACTTTAAATGGCTTATAAAAGAATCTAATTAAAATAAAATCAAGGTGAAGACTACTCATAGCTTCTAGAGTGAACCATTTTTCAAAAAATTGTTGAAGGAGAGCCACTCCAAATAGTATATAAAAACTATCTGATTTAAAAAAATTGGAGAGGATGACCACAGTTTAAAACATACGTAAGATCGAATATGAATGATAAACTATTAGATGTTTTCAAACAGAAATTTAACATTGTAAGTTAACTATATTATTTATAATCATGACCCTCCCCTTCTATGAAAATGATCTGGATCCGCCCCTGGTGTCGTGTGTTCAGCATTTAGAACTCTCCGGCCATTAATCTCGGTTTTCTAGACCAGAGCTGCTACTGCTTTATTCAAGTAGCGCCTCAATCGTCCTCACGAGGCTGAGTAAGACCCGGTTCCAGATCCACTGTTTCACAGAAAATCTGGAAGCACCGAAAATCGAACCCGGAACCTCTAAATCTGTAGCCAGAAAAACTGACCTCTAGACCAGAGAGGTGGCAATTAAAAACTAAAGTGAATCTAAAATGAAATTTGGAATTGTTCGAATATTTTCTATGTGCTCCATACTATTAACATGTACCTAGAGATGTATAAGATACATATATTATAAACCTAAAAATATTCACTCTTCAAAGACGGGTAAATAAATCTGCATGTTTCTGGAACTATTTGTGAAATAGTACACTGTGTTATCCAGTGATGTATTGCAAACTTAAAAAAAACTCTCACCTGCTGTGAGTAAACAGAGTGTTAGGCTGGGCGCGCACTTGATGACCTGGCCAGGTCGTAGAGGCCACTGGGGTCTAAAGTAACCATGGAGAGTGCACGCATCTAGTGACCAACGACCGTTGTGGGCATGAGCGATGCACACGTGGCCAGTCGCTGTCGCCCGAGTCACAGCATATGTATGAAACCAGGTCAGTATGCGCGCACTTAGTGCGGCGGCCAGTCGTTTGTTTTGTATGAAATGGGATTGTGGCTAAGATGTCTCGCGGGGATCATTTCTATACAGATGATTCTGGCCGCCGCAGCCAGCTTGTCAAGTACACACCCAGCCTTACTGATAAACGATCCTCCACACTTACAGCATTTTTATTAAATGTGTATTTTCTCTTTTAATTAACGGAGCAACTTTAGTTAACAAATATTTAAAAGTTTCACTGTCCGTTTGCAAATAATTTTGAAAAGATCCCGGATCTTAAATGTAAAGTTCTTAAAGCAGGCAGCTGTTGATGCCGCTTTCATTTTGTCTACTAGTCCATGGTCGAACCCACAATTGTATCACGGGGTTTTATTTTCGTTTTAAGCATCAATGAAATTATCAGTCATTTCACATGAAATTAAACCATTGAAGTTCATTTTTATAATAACGTATATTGTAGAAACTTTGATAAAAGATAATGTTACTACACTGCATTAATTTCTTTCAAAGGCTGTTGCAAATCTTTGATTAAAGAAATATTACAGTGTAATTATTATAGCATAATTTATAACTTTTATGGCCTGAAAATTCATTATAATCCCAAACATAATTTAATCCTAAGGAAATATACTGAAATTCGCCTTATTAGGGTTTGGAAAATAAACTATGGAACTAGAGTGAAATAAAATGATCTGGTGGAAATAATTATCAGTTTTGAAAAGAGGTCTAAAATACAAAAGCATAATTTTCTTGGTAAAAACAATGTTTATCTATTAAAATATTTTATAAATATAATTATTATATGATTAAGAGAGTGGTCTGAAACACAAAAGCATCATTGTCATCTCAGTGAAAATCACATTTATTTATTAAAATATTTTATAAACCCTTTATATTATTAAATTATTATTGTAATCTTTATCAAATAAAATTAATACAAATAATATTCCATATGTACAAATCTAAGTAAAGTTGGATTCAGAATCAATATTTCTGAAGAATGAATAGTCTACATGTGTCAACTTGGGTATTCAGTAAAAGTTCTTATTTATTGACATAGCATAGCATTGGATGTCACAGGAACTTTTCCAACAATGACGATGACTTGACTTGTAAACAAAGTTTATTCCTGTGAACAAAAAATACCATGTAAATGTATTAGCCATCCAACATTTCATCTGTTCAATTACAAGCATTCTCTTGGTTTCTTGGTTTACAAATGTTCGCTTTATGAATATTCACTACAGCGAACATAAAGTCGTCAATAGATGGAGCTCCTTATGAAACGAAATGCCAAACAAATGGTGCACATAGTAAGTTAATATTTTAATAAATATATACTTTGCAACTGGAAGAAAAAGAAATTAATTGTGAAAAAAATCTTCTATTTATGAGATTATATTTTTTTTAAAAGTGGAAAACCCAACTGTTTCTTCAAAAATATTGAACTCTGATGAAGATATTGGTGAGTAAAAATTGAATACATAATGTTATTATTCATTTTCTTTGTTTCTATTTTGTAACAATTTATGTTTCTAATTAAAATGAACAAATATATCTTATTTATTATTCTTTTTTAATTTAATTTTGCAGATTGTAGTAACGATAATAACATGGAGGGAGCGAAGTCTACTGTTCTCAGAACTAGCAGGTCAGTGTTTTCCAAACTTTGACTTGTCACATACCCCTTTCAGGGCCATGACCTAATCAAAGAACCCTTTCTAACTACTCTTTAAAAAAAAAAAACAAGAAACATATCTGCTATATTTTAAATATAAACTGTCATTCCAAATGTAAATGTCTTAAATCTTTATTGGCAAGGCAAACAAATTTGTGGCAGAGGGAAAGAAAAGCTTATTGAAGTCCATGAAATCATGTCAAAATTCGCACTAATTTGTACTTATTTGGCATAACTAATCATATCGCTACTGATAAAACTTAGTAGTTTTTTTTTTTTTTT
>CABFWO010001427.1:0-13582 GCA_902155825.1 Timema genevievae | reverse complement strand
AACCGATTAATGGATTGGATTGACCAGTGATTTGTAACTTCTTTACTTTGGACCCCCCACCCCCACCCCACCTCCCCCCAAGAAGAACTTTTGTGTGCGCCTCTGGTTTCGCTTATTCTTGGTCTTGCATAAGGGCCTAAGTGTGGTATGCATGTAATAATGGAATATTTTAAGTGCTTATAAAAATTATAGCTATGCTATTTTTAGGCTATGGTAGGTCCAGCCTCATAAAAAATGTACTAACATCAGCTCCCTAAAATCAAATCAGTTAAAAACTTGTTCGAATATATACAAAAGTAATAATAAACAAAATAGAATAAGTATTTTGACAGATAAAGAAGATTAAGGGCCAAGACAATGAAGGTAATTTAAATTACAACGTTTCTCTCCTGTTTAGCGATTTAAAGCAGGCGGAGAAATGTCATTCGAATGAGATTCATAGTCTCGGCCCTAAACAAATAGCCATAGGTCATATAGCTTTTAAAGTTTGGAAAAAGACAGAAAAATAAGACTATTTTCATCAAATATATTTGTTAACTTTAATATTAATAGTATTTTTTTATATAACTTGTGATTGATTATGTCTTAATAATGTTTAAAGGAGAAAGAAAGAACATGTTAATGTATGTGTGGAGATATTTTTTTCAAAATCACTCTCAAATATATGTGTATCTCTACTGGCACTACTATGATTATCAATGGATAGATCTACATACCATATATTTGTAATAAATATGTGTGTCAATGCTTGATTGTTAAGTTTTAATTTTTAATTTTTAAAAATATATACTTTCAGATAAACTTAATTTTTATTTTAGACTTTTGGCAATAATAGAGGTAAAACTAAAGTACTAATTTTACCATGCAACATTATTGTAATAGATGGCCTAAAATTAACCAACATAAATTCTTCGCATCAGTATGATGAATCAGATGCGTAGGAACGTTTTTGGTTTTAAGAGTGGGATTGGGAGTGGGGGGTGGATTTAAGGCCTTGTAATTATTTCTTCATGAAAAATTACAACCGACTCTCAATATGACCACAGTTCTAAGGACCGAAGAAAGGAATGTTAAGAATGTCCAGTGTGTGTTTTACGACTCTTCTCTACAGTCCTATTTACAGACAACTTCTTCAGGTCAAGAGAGTACAAGAATGGTGCTCTTCATTAGACTGCAAGGCTGACTGAGCATCAGTTCACTCTCTTGGCCTTAAGTACTTGTTTGTGAGACTGAAAGCTTGCCCTTAAAAATGTGTTTGTGTGGGTATTTTTTAGTGTTTTATCTAAACCATATCTACTCCAGTATGACTAAGGTAATGGTGCCGGCTTTCCCTAATTTTAACCATGATTTAACATTGTGATTTATTTCAAATAATATTTATCAAAACTAACGACTGTCGATCATCACATGACTTGACACATGAATACGTGAAAGTATCCCTAGTAACTTTTAAATCTGTAAGATAAGATTCTTCCTTTGAAAATTAGACTATTATCTATACCAGTCCTTTTTCTCAACCATTCAGAGCTTAGTATGATTTTGCCAACAAAAAAAATAATTTTTTTTTACTCCTATGGTATTCACTTTTAATGAAGATTAAAAGTTATACACCAACATGTTTGAAAACAACTGTAAATACATTATTCACATTAGAGTTTGAATTAAAAATGCATACAAAATGTCATAACTATTTTGGTAGAAATGTTAACAACATACAAAATGCCTTGTTCCGAAAGAATTTGGTTCTAACCCCAAGTAAAATTCATATTTTTTGTCTTTCTTTTTTTTTCAACAATTTGTCTCAACTTTAAAAAATGAAATAATACATACGTTACAAGTAAAACCAGATTTAATGAAATCCAGCAATTAAATGCGGCATTGTATTAATGTTTCATTAAAATTGATTAAAAAGTTTCAGTGATCAATGTTTTATCACACAATTTCCGCCGTTAAATGTCAAAAGTATTGTTTATTAGAACAAACACGCTATAATTTTGAACGATCCATTTAACGAAGTGTTAAAGAGTAACAGAACTTAGGTCCAACATGGCTGCCAGCACACTCAGTCTAATACTACGAGTGGTATCTCTAGGTAACACCGAGAATTGTGTTTTGAAGCAGTCGCACTCAAGTGTAAGGAAGTGCTGTACAGGATGTACGTCAAACCAATAGTTATGTATATAGCACCGTACAGCAGAAACCTGGACAAGAGCTGCAAGAGAAATTATGAAGCTTGAGGATGTGATAACAAAGTTTTGAAGGATCATCTAAACGTTTCTTGAAGAAATGGGATTAGAAATGAATATGTTAGGGAAAATGTTGGAGTACGTGAGATGGTATAGACACATAATGAGGATGTAAAAGGAAAACAATCCCAAGGAGAATGATAGAGTTGAATCCTGGAGAGAGATGGGAGGAGCAGACAACAGCAAGTGTGCGAGTGAGAGGAGAAGAATGGAAGTGATTAAAGGAGTAAGAATGGTCTAAGGACAGAGGAAGATTGAGGCATTTTATTTACTAAAGTGACCCATCCACAGGTTTTAAACAGTTCATGATGATGATGGCACTAGTGTTGATAGTTATCGTCGGCGAAGAGTTAGTAGTGACGGAACTAAGGTCCAACATGGCCATCGACATCTCTAGGATGACACAGAGCTTGTTTTATGCAGTCACACTAATGTTGACAGTTCATGAGGCGAAGTGTTAGTGGTGACGGAACTAAGGTCCAAAATGGCCATCGACATCTCTAGGGTGACACTAATGTTGACAGTTCATGAGGTGAAGTGTTGGTGGTGACGGAACTAAGGTCCAACATGGCCATCGACATCTCTAGGGTGACACAGAGTTTGTTTTATGCAGTCACACTAATGTTGACAGTTCATGAGGCGAAGTGTTAGTGGTGACGGAACTAAGGTCCAACATGGCAGCCGGCATGCCCGGACTAACACTGCCACTGGCATCTCTAGGGTGACACGGAGGTTGTTTGGTGGGGTCTGAGGGCGTGGGAGGAGTGGGGTGCCTCAGAGAGTGTTGCAACTGTTGGTGGAGATGGTGGTGGAGTGATTGTTGCGCTTGTTGCTGCTGCTGTTGTTGTTGTTGTTGTTGTTGCTGGTGCTGGGCTTGTTGCTGAGCCATCGCTTTCACCGCGTTTGTCTTCTCCTGAAAAATCAATGAAAACAATAAGTATGAGTGTGAGAAATACTCCATAACCTAGATTGTATTTATAAGTAACTTATTGATTGTCTTGGACAAACCATAGTTTTTTTCTAATTATAAACACTCTTTAATCGGGTATTCTTAGCAATATTAAAAAAATAATCATATCAGAATGTTGAGAGGACATTTAAAAACAGACTTTTTATTGCTTTAAACAATGATAACATCTATCAAAGGTGACGGCTACAGATCACATGATTTGGCGTATGAATAAGTGGCTAGTTGTCAGAAAATGCTCCTTAAATTTCGAGCTCAAGCCCCAAGTCTTTAATAAAAGTTTGGGTCCAAACTCAACCACTCTATAGGCTCGGCCAGTTAAAACTAGTTGTGAAAGTCCGTTTCTGTACCGTATTGTTTGTTCTAAGTCCTAAGAAGAGTGGATGAGAAGAGAACCAACAATTTTGGATGTGATTCTTTGATGCAAAGCAAACTGGATCGGACACATCCTTAGGAGGAACTGTCTTCTGCATGTCAGAAAAGGAGAGGTTGAGGGAAACACGAGTTTAGGAAGGAGTAGGATTCAAATATTGAATGACTTGAAGGAAAGTAGAAAATTCTAGGAACTGAAAGAGAAGTCAGAGGATAGGGTGCATTGGCGGTCTTAAGTTCGATGACAAAAGGAATAGACCTGTCATGAGACAGAACACTTAATAGTAATACATAATGGTTTGTCTGGTGAGCACTTACTTGTCTGGATCTTGTATCAAAGATAATGTTTAATTATATAATAAATATAAAAACTTTTTTTCATTTGTTATCAATACGGTACTAATAATTTAACTTTTAACTTAGTTTTGAAAGTGTATATTTATTGAATTCAAGATAGACTCGACTAAAATCAACAATTGCAAATTTTCTGAAAAGCTCGTTTGATTCGGAGTGAAAATCTTGACCTCACAAACTCTTAGTTTAGTTAGAACCCATTTCAAAATCTTTTAAATGAAAATTTTGTCAATTTCAGCAATTTTTTATTTAATTATTACCGTACATAAACCTATTAATAGCTTAATCTAAGAGCTAAGAAAGGTAGATAGGATGAAATGAGCCCGCTTTTGTGTGAAGAAGGACTAGGAAAATCACAATGAAAAATATCCATGTGTAAAAACCATTTCCCAGTGCACTTGCATGATATTCAAACCCCAACATATCTCCTTTTCTACATTAATTCAGTCTGACACCTTAAACAAGGGCTTGCAAACCTCTTTGAGAGCACATACCCAGTGTATCTTGATAATGTGCTGGGAAGTTTATTTACGTGCATATGGGAATTTTAAACATCAAACTGGAATATAGCATTATTCCAGCTTCGTTATTAATTTTTATTAATAATAATTATATTTATATTACTATTGTTACTATAAAAAATACTAATATGAAAGTCGAAGAATTTTTTTACATGCTAGGGTCTTACTATCCATCCAGGATATCTGTGGAATAATATTCAAAAGCATTCTTAGGAAACTTATTTAGGCAAAACTTCTGAATTGTTATAACAAATTATTCACGCACAGAATCATTTGAAAGAAAAAGCTAATCAAAAAGGCTACTATGGTCACACTTGGTATATCGGCAACTGCCACGCTCCAAGAAAATAGTCCTGTATGCCACTTTGGGTACTCATCACGTTTGCCCGCCCTATTCTCTATTTGGGTACTCATCACATTTGCCAGCCCTATCCTCTATTTGGGTACTCATCCCGTTTGCCCGCCTTATCCTCTATTTGGGTACTCATCATGTTTGCCCGCCCTATCCTCTATTTGGGTACTCATCCCGTTTGCCCACCCTATCTTCTATTTGGGTACTCATCACGTTTGCCCGCCCTATCCTCTATTTGGGTACTCATCCCGTTTGCCCGCCCTATCCTCTATTTGGGCACTCATCCCGTTTGCCCGCCCTATCATCTATTTGGGTACTCATCTCGTTTGCCCACCCTATCCTCTATTTGGGTACTCATCACGTTTGCCCACCCTATCCTCTATTTGGGTACTCATCCCGTTTGCCCGCCCTATCCTCTATTTGGGTACTCATCACGTGTGACTACTGATGCGATAATATCGGCTGTTCAAAGACAGTTGACAGTATATTATGATATATTGAGCATTAGTGTAATATTATAGTGGAACTCACTTCGGTGGCCGTATGGTCTAAGGCGTCATTCTCGCAATAGGCTGGACTGCGGATGACGAGGTGAACGGGGCTCAATTCTGGATCTGTATTGAGGGTGTTTCCCCCCCTAAATGGTTTCCCACTCTCCCTCCGAGAAAATGCGGATATACTTCCTCTAAATTCAACCTTCCTCGTCCCTAATACGTTGGCGTAATAAGTACATATGCGTATATCCCAGATGGGTAGTAAGATACCACTAAAAGGTAGACTCACCCTCTGCCAGACGAAGACGTTGTGTACCATGGCGCAGCCGCAGAAGATGATACCGAGACCAATGAGAACACTCGTCACGATGGCGGGGGTCGAGTGAAACTGGATGAAGGTATACAGGATTATACCTGCCAACAGAAACAATACTTAATTTATAACAATTCTCAGTTGATATGCATTTTTCATAAGTTTTGAAATTCCTCGACTTTTCTGGTGTATTAAGACCAAAAAAAAAATTATTTTTTTTCCAATATATTTTATGCAAAGTTGTAAGTAAAAATGTGTATAATTTTTTAACAAAATACCACAAAAATAAATTTATCTAACATCCATTACTGTTTCCAGCCTATGGCCTGGATCGTTTTTGTTTTATTCAAGCCATATATTTTCCATTGCCGGCCTGTCGTAGCTTCATATGCCTTACAATCTATCTTAAGACTAGGACATGCACAACATCCAGTCCCCGCCCGTTAATTTATCAATCTGAAAGGGTAAACCCCACATTTCACCAATGATAAATTTTTCGGCCATACTGGGAATCGAACCCGGGACCCTTAGCTCAATAGACAGACACACCATCGACTGAGTTAAGGTGTCAAATCATTTAAAGGTAATGCCTTGGAGGGAGGGGGGAAAACGGAATCAAAATTTCGTATAAGATTTTTTATACTTTTTTTTTCCATACATTCTCCCTAAAAATCGACCTTTTTTTCCCCAAAAGTTATTAGGAGGATCTTAACCTAAGACCACACCTATTGACGAAACATATGCCAATAAGTTCCATGGTTATTTAATCATTTTTGTAAGGCTGTACGAGAAAAATCGCCAAACTGTTATTTATGAAGTTATTATTAGATTGTTCTAACACTTTTATCTGTGTGTATTGTTCTATATAAAAAAAATGGAGGTGGAAAGGGGGCTGGCCGTTGTTCTCTTGTAGAGAGACAAATGATGTTAAATTTCTTTTCAATCATATTCTTCACCTCCCTTAAAAGACCAAATAGTTTAAGTGGCACTTGAATATGAAAATAACAACTTTCTTTTCATCACACCGATAAAAAATAAAATTAACAATATTGCGTTACCTGTGAGGAAAACTGGGATGGAGACAAAAAATCCACCCACCGCACAAACCCTTGTGATTGAAGATTTTTGCAAGTATTTGTTCGTCCTAGAAACAAAATAGAATTTTTTTTTTAGTATCACATTATTTACTTTCTAACAACATGATACACTGTGAGAGGAATGGAAAGGGAAAGGATGCTAGGAGGATGTTGGATATGAAGGTAGAGAGGAAGACCAAGGGACAGATGGCTGGAGGGAGTGAGGAGGAGTGTGGAGGGAGAGAGGTGATGGGAGGAAAGGAGTCTGTGTGGAGGCTTATGTATGATAATGATGATGATTATGATGATGATACACAAACTAGATCCAATTTTCAGAAAAAGAGCATTTTATAAAATACAAACATTTATTATTGTGATCGTCATTGATCACATTTTAACATATTTTTGGTGTTATTTTATAGCTAATGATAAAATCTATCAAAATTGACAGTTGACTTGACGTATAAATACGTTAAAGTAGATGTAGTAGTTTTTCTAGTTGTCAGATTAGGCCCTTCCTATGAAAATTAGAGTATACTAGTGCCAAGCTAGGTAAATAAACAAATACCCAATAAGTAAGCCTACATAAATAAACGTTAGTTCAGTGTAAATTATTCTATAAATTGGAAAAAATTAAACCTGGACATGGGAATTGAACCCATGACCCTTTGGCTTAGAACGCCATTGTTCTAACCAGTGACCTATCCAGGAGTCTTCCCGTTGCTAGGGTCATTCTTCACTCATATTTTAAGGCAGAGTCTGTAATGGACGTGTGGAAATTGTCATCAATGTATGAGCGATCTATTCAGATCACGATTCTTCAGATAACGTAGCCACCTTCGACTAGGGAGGACTTTATGTTGCCAATCTTACATTTACAATTGTATGAATGCGCATAGTTTAGATTGCTAGATTGTTAACACTAAACCAGAGCTACTATGGGTTGAGGAGCAGCAATCATCGTAGAATTTAAAAAAAAAATATATATTGGTATCCACATCTCAACATTGAGAGCTTTAAAAATATCCCCATACAATTTAATTAGTTAATTTTTTTCACTCTGGTTTACTCTACTACTACAAGGAAAATAGGCCGAGGATCGCCATGGCCAAGAAAGCTTTCAACAAGAAGAGGTTACAACAAGTTGAGTTTGGAACTGAGGAAGAAACTGATGAAATGTTACATTTGGAGCCTCGCGCTGTTTGGAGCAGAAACTTGGACTATCAGGAAAATGGAAAATCAATACCTCGAGGGTTTTGAAATGTGGTGTTGGAGAAAACTTGAGAAGATCCGGTGGAAAGACAGGGTAAAAGATAAAGAAGTCCTAAGATGAGTGGGTTAGAAGATAACCATTTTGGATGTGATTCTATGGGGCAGAGCGAACTGGATCGGACACAACCTTAGGAGGAAATGTCTTCTGCACGACGTCATAGAAGAAAGGATTGAGGGAAAGAGGAGCTTAGGAAGAAGGAGAATTCAAATATTGGATGACTTGAAGGAAAGAAGAAAATTCTGAGAGCTGAAGGAGGAGGCAGAGGACAGGGTTCATTGGCGGTCTAAGTTCACTGTCAAAAGGAATGGACCTCTCGTAAGACAGAACACATAATAATAACCCAAGTGGTTACTAAGACGTAGTGAGAGAAAAAAGGTGTAGTTGAAACTCTTTAGTTTTGCATTCTGTTGTCTGGCAACTCCCATGGTCCATCAGGTTTTGAATCTGCCACCATTAGTTCGAGGGACGGCCACCATGAAAGATGCCGTTAGCAGTAAAAAAGGCGCCAAAGGTGTTTACATCTACAGTCGAGTGTTTTGGTTATTTATTCTTGTTTTAGCTTATCTTCCAAGATAGCAAGTGTTTTGAAAGGTGATGTATTATTTCTTGTTCTAAGTTTTATTCCACCTTGTATGACATAGCAACGAGTTTGTATACTGATATGGCAAGCCTAGAGCCTAGACATAAGGGGTAATTAGAGGGCTCCTAGGAGTTCAATCCTGTAACTCAGCAATTTCTGTGTTCCAGTACTTGTCAGGTCCCTAGGGTGCTGGAGTATAGAGATTCAACTGTAGAGACCTGTTTTTGATTTGTACTCCAACCTTCCCGCAACTGTAAAATGAGCTTGATATTCAGACAGCGTGCCCAATAGTGTGATACGTCCCGAATTAATTAGTGTTATTGCAGCAAATATTTTGATAGCTCTTCCGTGTGTTGATTTACAGACAGAAGGTGGGGAGTAGCAGTAGCGACTAACCAGCATGCAAGCTAGGACACCCCTTCCTAGTGACACCCCCGTGAATAAACGAGGCTTAGATACAGTAGCAGAAGAGACTAACCAGCATTCAAGATAGAACTCCCCTTCCTAGTGACACCCCCGTGAATAAACGAGGCTAGATAAAGTAGCAGAAGAGACTAACCAGCATTCAAGATAGAACTCCCCTTCCTAGTGACACCCCCGTGAATAAACGAAGCTAGATACAGTAGCAGAAGAGACTAACCAGCATTCAAGATAGAACTCCCCTTCCTAGTGACACCCCCGTGAATAAACGAGGTTAGATACAGTAGCATAAGAGACTAACCAGCATTCAAGATATGACTCCCCTTCCTAGCGACACCCCCGTGAATAAACGAGGCTAGATACAGTAGCAGAAGAGACTAAACAGCATTCAATGATAGAACTCCCCTTCCTAGTGACACCCCCGTGAATAAACGAGGCTAGATACAGTAGCAGAAGAGACTAACCAGCATTCAAGATAGGACTCCCCTTCCTAGTGATACTCCCGTGAATAAACGATGTTAGATACAGTAGCAGAAGAGACTAACCAGCATTCAAGATAGGACTCCCCTTCCTCGTGACACCTCCGTGAATAAACGAGGCTAGATACAGTAGCAGAAGAGACTAACCAGCATTCAAGATAGAACTCCCCTTCCTCGTGACACCCCCGTGAATAAACGAGGCTAGATACAGTAGCAGAAGCGTCTAACCAGCATTCAAGCTAATCACTGGGTCATCTATAGACTCTACCTCACACCAGAGTGTTGGATGGCTTAGTTCGGGTGAAGCATGGCGCACCTTGGAAAACAAGCTGGGAGGAAGACATCCAGTGTGTGTGTGCGTGCATGTGTGCGTGCATGTGTGTGTGTGTGTGTGTGACCTCAGTCTCACGTAACACACACACCCAAACCAGTCTCGAGAACTGCTAACAAACTCTGCCCCCACTTCTCCCCCCCTTCATCTCATTTAGTCTCCAAGATTTTGTTCAGTTTCGCGAGAGTACCAGTGGTGGTGTCTTGTGAGTGTGACTCATTAGGTTAATATGAAACACACAGTCACCCGTACATTCATAGGTGGCATGTACAGTCCAATTTTTATAGTAAGGGTCTTATTCTACAGCTAGAAAAATTACCACAGTCATATTCTCATAGGAAGGCCCTTTTAGCTGACAGCTAGAGAAGTTACTACAGTCCCATTTTCATAAGAAGAATCTTATTTAGCAATTATAAAAGTGATTACAGTCCCATTTTCATAGCAAGGCCGTTATCTGACATCTGGAGAAGTTACTATAGTTCAATTCCATAAAAAGAACTTAATATTACAGTTATAAAAGCTACCAAAGTCCCATTTTTCATAGGAATAACCTTATTTGGCAGCTATAAAAGTTATTACAGTCCAATTTTCATAAAAGGGGCGTTATATGACAACTATAAAAGTCGCTATGGTCCAATTTTCAGAAAAGGGGTGTTATATGACAGCTATAAAAGTCAATATAGTTCAATTTTCAGAAAAGGGCTGTTTAATGACTCTTATAGCTGTCATATAACACCCCTTTTCTGAAAATTGGACTATAGTGACGTTTATAGCTGTCATATTAGTCCAATTTTCATTGTAAGGGCCTGTAGTAACATTTCTAACTGACAGATAAGGTTCTTTAAAAGAAAATCAGGTTATTATAACGTGATTATTTTTTGTGGTAGAGTACCTACCATTTGCTGTTTGATGTTCCAATAAGAGAATTAGTATTCTCTTACCTTGTTTCATGAGACAGTGGCGTACCGAGTACTAGTTGGAAGAAGGGGAATAGAGGGACTTTTGTCAAGATGGCAAATAATTTTAATAATTGGAATTTAGATTAAATCTAGCCGCATTTGCGTGGCGAAAGTGGGAAACCATTTAGGAAAAAGCCACGCTCAGTAGACCCGACCGGGATCGAACCACAATCTCCCCGTTGTCGGAAGTCTAGTCTATTGTGAGAGTAGTAGTGCCTTAGACCATGCATCCACCGAAGTTGGCAATATAAACATTTACATAATACAGAACAACTGTGTTATTTACATACCAATGAAATTGTGTCGAAGGAATAGATTAAATTTTTAAGATCAGGTTTACAAGTGGATAGTCAAAAGGACATTTTAAGTAACCTCTCCCTCCCTAAGATTTTTTTAAATGGAAAATAATCCAAAAATAATATAATTAATTACTAATCACTTAAACTCCTTGACCCCCCAAAGTAATGTTCTGAGCGCGCCACTGCTCTGTGAATCATTGTAGAAAAGGAAATACACGTTCTGAGCAGAGGAAAGTAAAAATTAAGAAATCGGAGATGACTAATCTTGTAAAGTATGTTCGGTGAGTTGACAGAGCCTTAAGGCAAAGCGGGCTGGCAGGTTTTTAAAATGAGTAATGTGCATATACTGTCGTACGATTGGCCGACAGCTGTAACCGAAACTGGCCGCACGGTTAGTGTGCCTGGTTTAGACATGGGAGGTCAAGGTTTGATATAGTGTGCCTGGTTTTAACACGAGAGGCTAAGGTTTGATATAGTGTGCCTGGTTTTAACAAGAGAGGTCAAGGTTTTATATAGTGTGCCTGGCTTTGATACAGTGGGCTGTGGTTTTATCTCGACTAGTGCAATGAGGTTGTCTTTTCCAACCACTGGCTTTCCACCCCCTTCAAGGTAGATACCTACCGGTACTGTTCCTGCTACGCCCCTTCCAGGGCAGTAACTACCACCGGGACAGGGGGGCGGAGACCCAGGGCCCCCGAGCGAGGAGGATTTATTTTTTATATCTTGAACTAAATCAGACCAAAGCTTTAATCAAACGCATATTGTCTCAATATTTAAATATCGCTGTTTTCTCTTACCAATCCGTTAAAAGTTTCGCTACACGATACTATCCACTTTGATAATTAGCCTTTAAGCCTACCAATACATCATACAACATACAATATTAATTCTGTTTTTAATATTAATATTTCTGTCTTTTATCTTAGTAATACAAAGTGTATTGTAGTAGGCCTACTATTGTATTTTGTATGTGTGCATTGGCCCATTGTAATCGTAAAGAATAATTTGCCATTTAACTTAATAAATATTTATACCTTAAGGCTACCGTTTACCTAAGTATTATTGCATGATTTTATATTAAATTCATTATTAACTTCACCGGACCAAAAACATCCGATAACTAACAACAAATATCAACAAGACTTATTAAAAGAAAGTGGGAATGTGGGATTTAGAGGTGGGAGGGAGGGGCATTATTATCTGTTGCCCCCAATTCACTGGTCCACTCCTCAGGCTATGCCCCCTAAGCTAGGGTGACGTACCTCCCCCCTCCTTGAAGGGACTTGACGAGCTTGACGGCGAACAGGAACTGGATGGCGCACACCAGCAGGCAGCACAGGTTCAGGGACAGGGTGAGCGCGCACAGGGCCAGGGTCACCTCGTACACCACCACGTACTCCTCCGCCGAGATGACGGTGAGCTGCTCCGAGCGGAGGAGGTCCCTGACGTCCGTCGCAGTCAGAGGCGATATCTTGAGGAGGAAGATGAGGGAGAGGAGGGCCAACAGGAGGGACACGAGACACAGCAGCCCCAGTGACGTCAGCATCTCCTTGATACCCGCCTCCTTAGACTTTGTTCATGAACTTAGACACGTTGGCGGGAATCAGGACACTCCCGGCGCTCAGGCTCGTCGTCCTGCCCCTCGAAATATGCAACCCCCCGTTAGCCAGCTTAGGGCTCTGAGGTACGCTGAGGATCTGGGGCACCGGCCCGTTGAGGACGGGCGCGGCGTTGCTCCCCCCGCTGCCGTTCCCGCCCCCGGGACTCACGCTCGACGAGTTCCCGAGAGAGTGTTTCGAAGTGCTCAGGGTGGATATGTTGAGCGCGTGCCTCTGAGACAGGTTCATGCTGAGGTTGGGGTTGAAGGAGGAATTAGGGAGGGGCGCGCCGCTCCTGCCCCCCGCGGAGCGGTGCAGGTCCGTCATCATGACCATGGCGGCGTCCGGGGGCGGCGACTGTTGCTGTTGAGGCCTTCCTACTACCCCTGGGCCGCCGTTAGTGTTGAGCATGTGCTTCAGCATGACGGGGGACTCACTCTAGGGACTCTTTCAGCGGGTCTCCGCCGCCACCGCGCATCTTGGTCACTCGTGGCCCCGTGGGGCTCTCGACGGACACCACCGATACCTTCCCCTTGAGAAAGCGCATCGAACAAAAACAAAAACTACGACTCCCTCCTCGTATATCCACGCAAATCAATGTTCAATATTTTTACTACGGGAAATAATTTATTTTTTTCACTGTAAAACACGACTAAAAGTAATCAAGTTTCTATTAATATTAATAATCTGGTAAACATTTCACACATACTGATGATATATCGGTGCCGGGACTCAAACTATTACTGCACATCGCGATCAACTTCATGTTAACACTTGTCGACGCGTTGAACTACCTCGAGGGGGGAAATATGTTTCTGGTATTTGAGTTCAAACCCCGGTGCGATAACATCTCGTATTCATCCCGAAACTATACGATCGCGATGTCACAAAGTAGGATACATTTTAGGTAACGCTTCTTCGACGAAACAAAAAAACACGGCACTGATT